>JAQIWH010000114.1:0-73450 GCA_034695005.1 Cryptops parisi
GTAATTAATTATAATATAGTTTTATATAAAATATTAAAACGTACATGTATTTCCTGGGTTACTTTTTATTGGATAAGATATTTTATTTTATTTTTAATTTAATTTGTTTTATATCGGAACATTTTTCAAATTCATTTCAAGATATCTTGTATATTATACATATTGCATATATTTTTATGTAACATATATTATTGGTAGAGCTGACAACATTAATGTTGATTTTAAATTTAATTTAATCGCAGTCTAAAGTTGGTCTAAATTTTTGTAAAATTATTAAAATACCATTACAAATTGTTAAGTACAGATTTATTCTTGATTTGCAAGGTTACTTACAGAAGTTCATAAGCTATCGTTTGTTTTTACTGTATTTGATTTTTCAAATTTTATTTTTTAATATTTAATATCATTTTAAAATCGTATTTTAATTTTATTTGTTTACTTAATTTTTCATTTAGTTATGTAATTTTAACAACAGAAAATTCTCCCTAAAAGAATGAATTGAAAGTTATTCACAGTGGAACTTTACAAAATAGAATGTTTTATTTATAGATGTATTTTTCACAGATTTTTTTGTATATACAGTAGGCCTAATTAATAATTTTTTTATTATATTAACAATTCATTGACTTGTCTATTTTATCTATTCAGGAAGAAATTATGAAGTTTGAAATAGGCTCACCTAAACCAGACGTCTGCCATCTTGGCATTGCTCACAGGTTAGTTATCCGTCAATACTGGTTAGTTATTTATTAGTACCTTAAGTCTGGTTGTGCCAGCTGCAGTTAGTGGTTAAAATTAACCTGAGGTTAACCTCATTTTACAATTGCACTATTGCTATTCCCTTCACTATCACCTTAAAAGTGGTCATTGGTTGATAAAACAAATCGGTTAACTTACCAATTGTAAATGTAACTGAAGGTTAATTTCAATTTTTGTTTATTTATTGGTGAATCAATTCTTTTACAGGACCATTCCTGTTCTGGGCCTGTCAGCAGTTTAGTGCAATCGTGACATAGTATACTATGTGATAATATGGTCATGGTGCTGCTTGCTTGTATTTGGTTATGGGTTTGTTTTACAAGTTAGGTTAAGGAAAAAAACAAAATGTCTGATTTGTTTTTTCCTTAACCTAACCTTTGTTTTCCCTAACCTGTAAAACAAACCCAAAATCAAGTACAAGCAAGTATCACTGATGGGCCCAAACTGCTGGTGGGCCTAAAACAGGAAAGGTGCGAAACCTTTAGCAGTAACGTTCAGTAAGGTTAAATTGTAACCAAAATCATATTAGTTCTAATGAAATACTTGAATACTGATAACAGAATTGCTTGACAGGTATTAGTCTGGTAATTATGGTGTAAAGTGTAAGTTCTATGTATAGAATTTACACTAATATAGAATTTACACTTATAATTCTATGTATAAAACTTACACAGAATTCTATGTATACTGTAAAAAACTATTAAGAGATTAACGTATTAAATTTCAACAAGATTAACCTAAACAGTGTAATTCGGTTATTATAATCACGGATAATGTTGCCATAATCAGTTGGTCTCAAATCACTGTTTGTTATTTTATTTATTGTTTAATATTATCAGCCTGTTATTGTTATCAAAAAGCACCAGTTCCAAAGTGAACATAATATAACTGGATTCCACTGTAGTGAACATCTACAGGCATACACATAATCTAGTGTAATAGATCTGATTCACTGATTATCTGGTTTTTATGTATTATATGTATTATTCACCTTATCATCAAATAGGGGTTTATAATTGAATATTTGTTTTTATTTTTGAATAGCTGCTGTTTGACACAAACATATAGTGTTTGAGACAAACATACGTTTTAGAATTATTTTTTATTGTTATAGTTTAAATATGTGTCATCTGGAGCTAGTTACAATAACGTAAACTAGTGCATTTTGAAGTAGTGAAATAGATAGTAGCGTAATACAGTAGATTAATATTTGTTTCATGTGGGTAGATGTGCTTGGGTTTATATACTCAAGCGCATGTTTAATGTGTTTTTCTTTTTGAAATTCTTGTTTTATTTAGTCACTTTCTTAATAGAATTTTGGACAATGAAACCAGGTGGAATACTTCTTGTGCTCAACTTGAAACTCAAGCATTAACGTAAATAATTATGAATTATTATTATTTATTTACCATTTTGAAACATGAAACTATACATTTGATGATCATGAAACTACACATCCTTAACTTATTTTCTTGTTTAATCGTGTGCAGTATTCAGAGAGCTTGGCGAAACTACAAAGGAAAGTGCAATAATGAGCTCAATGCCAACAGACCCAGCGGTTGCGCTATCACCATCGAGAACTTCGAAAACAGGAAAGAAACTTGTTTGTCTGGCACTTCCTCGGAACCAGATGTGAGCGAAGCTGATTCCGGCAACCAGGCAATGTCCGTTTCGTCCCCCGAAGAAAGTCTACGAAATTTGCAAATGGCAGAGGATTTTCCGCCAGTCATTGAACCCCACAATTTCGAAGGTGACAAAGGCAGCATCGAGAGTGCAGCCAGTGACGTTGATGAACCCGAAGAGTCCGACTCGGAACTGTCGTCCAGAAGTTCGCCCATCGTGAAGGAAAGCCAGGCTTTGCTCACTAGCAAATGCGATTTGCAAAATGACAATGTTTACACTTCGGCTCACCGTGCTGCAGATGTAGACAATGCCAACGAAGAGATTGCTAAGCAAGTGCGCAAGCATAACTACCTGACCATGGCGCAAGAATTTGTGACTCTTAAGAAACTGAATCCTGATGCTTTGCCTTACAACATGCATCGGACGCACCAGCAAATATCCGACGACGAAACCAGTGCACCCATGTTTGTGGAGACGAGCGAAAACCGTTTGTCATCTGGTCATCCACATGCCTCTGACGATTGTCGCTTGATGCTGAAGCCCATCAGTGACGACGAACGAAACGAAATGCCAGTTGATGGCAACTTCAGTGCCGAAAGTGATAAACTGCTCTCCGAGATTGGGTACATGCCTAAAACGGATGTTCCCGACATTCTAAAAATAGACACGTCTTTCACTAAGAACACTTTGTGGAGTGAAAAAAATTCCGTGTTCTGGAACGTAAAGGAGTCGAAAGTGCTAAATAACTATGACCTTATTGAAAATTTCAACCCTAAAGACTCTTTTGGTGCGCTTGATTACAAGAGTTCGGGCAACTTCGTCAGTTACGAACAAGAACGCTCGGTGGACTTGAAAGACTGCGCCATCATCCACGAGCATAAGCAACCTCCCAGCGACGACGCCATGCATATCAATGAGTCCAGGATACCTAAAAACGACAACCGATTGAATTATGTATCTAATGATCTCCACAAGATGCAAACGGACGTTGACATTCCGAAAAACATGATGAGCAAGTCGTCCTCTAAGATGGTCTACAAAACGAACAAATCAGTTAACCTCACAAACAAGTACCAAGCAGGTGTTTCCGGAAAGATGAGATCTGACGACCGACCATCAAAGTACCGGGGAAAGGCTGAAAAAACTTTGGCCAACAGCAGGTCCCAGAGTAGTTCGTATCATCGTAGCAAACTGGCGAGGGGCCACGAGTCGTCCAGTCGTCGAAGAGATCATAAAACACTGTCGCCAGAGTTTTTCGGTGAATTCGATGTGTATAACATCGAAACGGCAATGCCCACCATCGACTGGGTGGCCATGGAGGAACATTTGGCTAAGGCAGCCAAAGAAGAGGAGCTCTTACGAAGAGTGAGTACAAAAAATTTACTTTTGTTTTAATTGAATCTTGAAACAGACACATAATGACTCTACTCTATTTCACCTTCATAACGTACTGCCTGAGGCGCTTACCTATTCAAATGCTGTGTAATCATACAATAGATTCTATTGATTCTAGGCGCCTCAGGCAGTACGCTATGAAGGTGAAATAGAGTATATAAGTTTCAGTGCGTTATGTAATTCAGCTAATCTTGTTCCGGTTCAACTTTGGTAACTGTATAACTGTAAATCTTACAAGTGTATACAGTGTAGAACAGTTACAGACTCTTGTTGACAGTTGTATCATTGGATTATTCTGGTGGATTCTAGGACAATTCCTCCCCATGAATAATACCTTCTGTCAAAGGGTTCATAATGATATTAAAATTACATACTTTTTAATTCTCAATTATAACAACTGAACTGGCGGAAATGAAAATGCAATTTCGTGATTATGTGATTTTGGTTGATTAGCTAATGTAAACCTAGTGTCTTGCAAAAAGGGGGATATTGTCCTGATGGTTGCAAGTTAAGACCAAAAAAGCTTATTAATCATGTTTCAAGGTGAATTCTTCATAATAGAATGTTTTAACAAACAACACTGAACAACTTTAACACCAATTCAACAATCATTATTGACAATTGGATCATCTTAAAACCACAACGAACTAAGTCAAAAAACTTCAATTTGAGAAAACGATTGATTTTATGTATGGCTTGTCCATGAGTTGTATGCTATTCCTATTGGCTCATAGTGCTGTTTAGTGTGTAACCTTCTCCAATTGGTCCATCAATATAATTCTTGGTCTATGCCTAGATCGTGACTTCTTCATTTCATGTCATTCACTCAAAAACTGAAAAAAGTGAGCTAGTGGTTTAACACGATCCAATTTTATTGCTTCAAACACAGTGTATATAAACACAGTATAACTTATATACTGACATTTAATGCTATCATGTGTCATCCACCAGATGATGATCTTTAATGAAATCCTGATCAGATAATGATGATACAGATAAAACGTATCACTCCGTATATTATTTTTATTATTATAGCATATTTTTTCGCATAATACTGTGTATCAATTTAAGCGAAAAAGTTAATGATTGTTAAGTACCAGTTGATTTAAATACCATATGACTGCTGATGATGACAAATGGTGGTGGTGTGAATAACCGTAAAGGGGTTATAAAAGTTGAGTTATGATTCACAATTCATAGTCTTTGTCATGGTCTCTGGATCAAGGTTATATGCTAACCGATTACTCTTCATCCATCTTTTCATGCAATTATTAACAATACCATTTTTTCCATACCGTACAAATGTTGGTTATGTTTTTCCAATAACTAGCCATCACTGATAACAATGAAAAAATATCTTCAATAAGTAAACACCCAAAGAAAATATCTTAATTACTCAAAATAAGGAAACTTTTGACACGTATATCAAAAATTTCGTACTTTTTTGTGTGTGCTTAACATGGTGGCAATCTATTACAATATTCAGTTGAGCGACCGCTATAAACAATTTCCAAATGACCGAGCATGGACAAAGCGTTATTCACGATGTAAGATATAAACACGATAAATCCGGTTTTCCCGTCCATGTTGTTTTGTGCAAAACCAAGTGTGTTCTTGTGTTTATCTTCTACCTGCTCACACTTTCATCAAGTAACATCTGTTTTAGATAGCTCTCAAGTTAAAAGGAGATAGCTTTGCGAGTGATTATTCGAACGTTGCTGTTACTCATATGTAGACTGTTATCATAGACTAAAGAGTTGTTACTCTTTAGTTCATGCTTATGTTATAAACTGAACTACACATATACTATACTGTATATAGTTGTTTCAAATTCGAATTTTTCACAATACATAGTAGAAGAAGTTTAGAAAATATTTAGAAATAGGGATAGATATATTTATCCAGTGAATTGTTTGTTTAAATTTGACCATCAGTAATCCGAAAAAAACACGTATCTAGAAAGGAAGTTCCAATAAGTCTGGATTTGAGGTTGTCAACCTGCAAGTTAGACGCCCGATGTTTGACAATAAAATTGTTGTCAAACATCCTTCCTATGCATTGCATTCTGAATAACAAATCTTTTGTTTAAGATATTTAACTGTGCCCGCCTCTGATAATATATCTTAATAACCAAATATGACATTTTGATATAGCCTACAGTAAGTATTAATGGTTTTTTCTTATTTATAGCTTATTTGCATGACCAAAGCATAATATTTGCTGCATATGAAGCAGTTCGTTTTTTTTTGTGTAAGTATCATTATTTCAAAGACACGTATAGACTTAGGTTGCTTTTTTCATTAACGTTTATTTTATTTTTTTTTGCGTTAAAAAAGTTTGAACTCGTTTCAAGAGATAACACGCAGGTTACCATAGGGATTTCGCTCACGACACACACAGGACCTAACACTTGCATCTAGAATCTGAAGTTGGTCTCTTAAATTTTTCTTTTCTATCTAATTTAAGGAACGTTAATGATTAATAAGAGGGACGAATGGGACGATATACTTTCTTGCTAGAAAGGGAGAAACATTTGGGAAGGAAGCAATTACAAGTGCCACTGCAATCATTCTCCTCTTTGGAGTGGGCCCCATGTTTCTCTTTAATTAAATTAGCAGGCTGTTGAAGGAGCTCAAGTCCTTGATAAATAAGACAAGCGGGAGAACCCACGCAGCACGTGCAGTTGCTGTTTCAACCGATACAAGGCAAATATCAAGACGCATAAAAATCGGGACGATACCCTACTACTACGAGTGTCTTGCTTCTTACAACCATCTTCATTCCAAAGACGAGACGTGCGCGTTTGTTGTTGTTAAGGGAGAGTGTTTTCAAGATGTGCTCCGAACTGCACTTGCTAAATTGAGTTTCTAAATTGAGATCTAGTTACTAAATGGAAAACCTAACAGATGGTTTAACAACTTCTTCTTCACAGTGCTATGTTTTTTTTTCTCGTGAACTTTGATGTGTTGTTATTAGTTACAGTGAATAGCCCTATTATGTTGAGATTAAGCTGTTAGAGCATGGTGGTTGATGTTATGTTGAAAAAATATGCTGGGTCAGGTTGTTTTGTTTTTTTGCATTGATAAGAATGTCTTGTATATGTTATTGGGAATGTATAGAATACAAGCATTATATATATATATATATATATATAATGCCTAGTTATTCTGGGAAAGTATGGAATTAGCATTGGAATAGCTACTTTATGCAAGAGTTTAGGCTAGATTCAAATTCAGCTTTGAATTATTTTTACAGAAAAGATTGTTAACTAACCTAAAGAGTTCTATACAAGATGTTATTTTAAACTTTGCCACTGTGCCTAAGTATTATATACAATGCCTAGATTCTATACATTGCATATACAGTACATCCAAACAAATTTGTTTCATTAGTGGAATCCGATTATGTATTACGGATAATGTTATCAATCGGCTATTCTTATCATAATCAGTTGGTCCCAAAACACTGTTCAATGTTATTCATCCATTGTTTAATGTTATCAGCTGGTTATTGTTATCAAAAAGTACTAGTTCCAAAGTGATCATAATTGGATTCTACTGTATAACAACAGTTTTCGCAGTCTTAGTTACATCTCATCTTAAAATGTTTTAACTTTTTACCATGATTTATAGTGATGTATACTACAATGGTTTTCGCAAAAAGATTTTAATTAAATTTTATTTCCTGAGGCTGAATTGAAATTGCTGAAGATGAGGTGTAAATAAAACTTCGAAACATGTCTTTTTAGACACAAAAAAATTGTTTTTCGTTGAAAATAGATTTTCGTTTTATTGTTTTTTTTGGTGAGTCAGAATTTGAAATGACAAAAGATGAGGGGTATAACCTCGAAAAATGTTCCAAAAGTGAAAATTGATTTATGTATACAATAAATGGAGTTTGAATTGTAGTCATAGAAAATGAATATATTTTAACTAACAATTAAAAAGAATTTGTTATAAATGCATGTCAGCAACTACACTAATTATTATTTGTTTTGGGGAGATTTAAATTTTTTTAAGGCATTTTTTATGATATTTAATGTCTGAACTGAAATTCTCAGTCCCTAATTAAAACTGTATTCGAATTTGATAAGCTATATTTTTTATAAATAGCACAAACAAATAGGCCTAATCATCAACTGACATTGAACGTTGATGGAAAAGTAAACCAATCGTCTTGTTATACAACATCAAGAATTTCACCGAAATGTTGGCGGTTTGTTTAGAATTTCAAAGCTCATCGGATAAAAATTCGATATCATGTTTACTTTAATTATTTTTTTTTTAAAAGAAAATGATGATAATTTTATTTAATGATATTTTTTTTTGTAAAAAAAAAAAAAAATTATTTAAAACAAAATTTTTTAAACAATTTTTTTTTTTTGCATTACCAGAATTTTTTTTAATTGCGTCTGTGAAAGAACATTCTTAGAATGTGGCACATTGACTTTGTGTAGTACTAATACACACACACACACATGAAGAAAAAAGTTTGGGTTGGGGTGAATCATAGAAAGCTAGCATTTTTCAGGGGTGTAAAGTTTCATCTGCAAAGCAACTATCAGCATTAAGATTGATGACAGCAGCAGCAGCAGCAGCAGCAGCAGCGAAACACTGAGGATGCTTTTTTGAAGCACTTGTTTTTGAAAAGCCAACTGCACTTCTTCGACTTTGGTTCTTTGCTCTGATTCACCAGCAAAAGTCGAAAGTACTTTTCAGATTCAAAGGGTCAATTATTGTTGTAACAAAGAATTCTCGGCGAGTTTGTCCGATTTGTGGTGCAGTTAGTTGTTTCGTTATGTATGGGCTCGTTATAAGTGGTAGGATCGTCAAAGTGTGGAATCGTTTGCTTCGAATTAACACTGTGACCAGACCGGAGAGACTGAATTGACAGCATTCCTATGTCGTTAGAAATTCGGCTACCAGTAAATATATTTGAGGTGTTTTTTATTATTAATTTTTTTTTGTTGAAATTTTTTGTTTAGTTGTTTCAATTTGTAGAATTTGAGTTTATTTTTTTGTTTTTTTAAACAGCATGCTGTAATTGGATGATTAATATTTTTGACAAGACTTCCATTATGAAATGAAATTCTCTGCCCATGAAATGCATAAGAACGGATAGGACTGAATGAATGTATAGTTTATTTAAATTAATTTAGTTAATGTTTTTTGTAGTTTTTACGTGGAGTGGTGCTGTAATTTAGTTTATAATTTCTTTTTTGTTAAAATGTCATTACGGAAATGATAGACAAAATGCATACGGATGGATCATACTGAACACCAGTTAATTTGTCAGAAATAATTTTAATTTACTACTTAACACTTAATAACCAGTTTATTTTAAGTTGTTTTTTTTTTTATATGGAACAGTTCTGTAATTTGTAATATATTTTATTTTTTGTTAAAATGTCATTAGACCATGTTAGACAAAACGCGTAAGAATGAATACCACACTTAATTTGTTTAAAGTAATTTTAATTTACTGTACTTAACAGTTAATAAACATCAACATTTTGAAGGTTATCCTAAAGATACCAGATGTTTGATAGTTTATTTATCATAAACAGTTTAACGTTATGCAACAGGCGGTCAACTGTTTATTCTAAAGTTCATGTCGAAAAAAAAAGAAGAAAGTCAATGACAGGAAATTTAAGAGATTTTTAAGGAAGTTTTTATTTCTCTCTCAGTGGTTTAGTAATCATTGGATACCAATATACAGTGGTCAGGATATCCTGTTGTATAGTCATGGTGTGGGAAATTCATTGATAAAAAGTAATCGGTAAACACCCTCAATTCATCGAACATTGTCGAAATAGTTTTTTATTTTGTGAATGTTGAAGAACAACTTTTTTGAACGTATTGTTCACACACAAAACAAAGTGATGAATCAATAGCTTGACAGTGTGAAGAACGACTTGTAATTCTCGTGCAGCTGTTTTGCAATTTAAGCAGTGACCAATTTATTTTTTTTTCTCAATGTTTTGCTGACCACGAATGAAGAGAAGATGAACCATCGTGTTGGTCACATGCGCTCAAAGTGATGTAGCCGTTTGGAATTATTCATCGGGTTGTGTCGGACTTTGTTACATTACATTCGAAAGTGACATTTACAAGTCTTTGAAAGGGAGAATATCTTTTTCTTCCCCCTACGTTTCAAAATAGCATAGGCTTTTCAGTGTCTGTGTGTGTGTGTGTGTGACATTTTCAATCAAATGCTAATGGTGACACGATGAGGAACATTCTACAAGATAACGTGTACGTTTTGGGACTGTACAGACTGTGTTTCGATCCGGATTCGTTGGAAGCTGATGATTACATTAGGGTGAGATTTTATTATTTTTTTCCCAGTTTTTGTATTGAACGGCACTATAATTTAACGATGATGATGAAAAGTTCTGAATTTAGCTGAAATTTCTTATACCACGTCGTCGAGCTTATTATTATTTTTTTTTTTGGCAAAGTTTCAAATTTTTCAATTATGTCTTATGGTGAAAATGGTAGCCTTATTAAAAACGGAACATGACTAAATCCGGGTTAATGGGAAATCATTTTAGAAAAATGAGAATTTTTTTTCATCAAAGAATAAGAAATGTCTGGGTTTAGATATACTCTGTACATTAAGAAACTGGACTACCCGAATGTGACGAGACCAAATTTATTTCGGATAAACGAAAATATTCGGATGATCCGGAATTTCAGTGGAATCTGGTTATTGCGATCACATTGGGACAAGCACTTTTTGCTAACAATATCCAGCTGATGACATTAAACAGGGGATATAAAACATTAAACAAGTATCTGACAGATAATGATGACAATGGCCGATTGATGACATTATTCGCGATTATAATAACCAGTTTCCACTGTATATGTCTATGCCTGGTTTGGTATTAAAAATAGCCAATGACCTTGTACAAGTTAAAAAACGTGAACATTTAATGAACAATATGTAACAGTACATAGTATAGAATACGTATGTATAGTCTAGTATATGTATAGTTTGTATAGTACAACAATATGTCTGCTACAGTACAAACATTATTAAATTGCGTATATCAATTTTGTTTCGGATAGACTCGAATTTCGGATAAATGCGATTTGGATAATCGAGATTTTAGTGTGTAACTGAGATGTTTTACTGGCAATGTATAAAATACAGGCATTCTACAGAATGTGTAGTCTTTTTTGGCAAAGTATGATATAACATCTCGTACAGGGCCTACAACTTTTTTAGATTAACAACGATATAGGTTAACATTGGTTAGGTTAGTTAATAACATTTTCTATAAAAAAACACTTTAAGGCCTAATGTAAACTTAACCTAAATTTTTGCTTAATCTACAATTCCAATGTTATTTTTATACATTGCCTAAAAAAAGGATTTGCATTCTATAGAATACCTAGATCCTATACAGGCAGAATTCCTGGATTCTATACATTGCCAGTAACGTATGCATAATACTGTATATGTTATAGGCATTGTATATCATCCAAGCATTGTATACAATGCAGATTTATTTCATGCTTTTGGCAAAGGCAAAATTACATTTTGTATAGAACTGTTTAGGTTGGCTTTGATTAGTTTGAGTTAGGTTAGTTAACAATAATTCTCTAAGAAAAACATTTTAACCTAAATTTTTCTTTACCCAATTCCAATGCTAATTTCATAAGTTGCCTAAACCAGGTTTGGCATTATATACAATGCCTGGATTATATCCATACATATTTTCATATATACTTGTATATATAAATATATGGTTAGTATATACTTGTATATGTAAATATAAATAAATAAATATGCATATATGTATATATTTATAGTATATAGGCCTACATACATTATATATATAGAAAAAAATATGATGATGAATTTTTCACTATGAAACAATACTTTGTGATATACACCCATTTTTCATGTATAGTGTTGAATTAAAATATGACACTGGATTGTGTCACAATACAATATATTAAATTTCTCATAGTTTTAAAATTATTTTTATATTTTATCATAATTTCGTATTTTACGTTTAATTAAACACACGACTATAATTTTACATGAATTTGCATTCAATGCAAAACAGAGTAGGGGTGTTTGTTGTCTAAGGTTTTCTGAATCAAAATATTACAAAATTTGTGATTCCAAGAAATGTATGTATTTTTATAATAACAAATATCACCAAACACCGAAGAAGGAGCATCAAAAGTGGACAGGCGTCTATTATTACTAAAAGATTGTGTACTGTACTGTACTGTACTTTTAAAAACTAACACCATGTATGTAGAGGTTGCCTTGATAACTGACATCATTTCCGATGACAAAAAAGTGAACCACCTGCTTATGTGTCTTCCGGTCATTGCGAAACTGGTTTTTCTTGTGGGTGTTGTGTTGTTAATTTCCGCACAAAATATGTCACCAAATAGTGTAAAACGTGCATTTTTATTCTGATCGATAAATTTCCTAATATGGAGATTCGGTTCAATTCAGTGTTCGATTCACGGAACAATAATATTGGGAAGCATTTCTATTCATCTCGTATATCATCTGCTCATGTTATTGATTTCATGGTCCAAAGGGCAGTGTGATATTTTGCAAATCGTACCCTTTGGTCACTTTTCTGCCTGATGTTTACAGTTTTATTTTAAAGAAATTGATAAATATTATCTTTGTCAATTTGAATCTGTGAAATATATATAACTGGCTCGTTTCTTTTAATTTGCAATGTTATTCAAGAGTTGATCACTAATCTATATTTTGGTGATAAGCGGACCATAGAACAGTTTTTAAGACAATATCAGTATAACTTTTGATATAACTTCATTCTAAGAATTAATATATAACTTGATGGGATGTAGCCATTATAAAATTGTGATGGTTTTACACTCGTTCGAATATATAATTGGATAGCGCTAGTTTTAATTGATGAAATTAGTCCAAAATTGACAATGACATTTTACTGATTGGTAACCCAATCAACAGCGTGGTTGATTTTGATTCGCGTTAAATGAAATTGTGACGTGAGTCAAAAACGCTTTATGAAATTGGTGAATGACATGTTCGGACAGCTAGTGAACAGTGTGCGTTCGAAACGGTGGATACCGCCGTCGTTGAAGCAGAACGATGAAACGCCGACGGAGGTTTCGGAAGAAGATTCCGCCGAGAAAACGGAAGTGTCGGCACTCATCAAGTGGTACATTTTGAAATACGGGAACATAAGTGCGGCCAAAGTTCCGGGCCTAAGGGAAATATTGCCCGACGAGGATGACGACAACGATTTGCCGCTCGTTCGTGACAATAGGTGGAAACTGAAATCGATTCTGGTAAATGACCCAAGTCGCATTGAAACAAACGGTTTACTGAAAAACCTTGTGAGATTTTCATGTCACCGGATATAAAATTTTGTTTTAGCGGTGATACGTATATCATGTTAATTATACTAAAGTCATCTGGATGTGACATGATTTCGTTACAGACTCCATTTTTATACTCTTTATAATAGCTTCGCTTGTGAGTGAGTTGTGAGTTTCTACATTAAAAAAAAAGACGACTCTATGGACTTTGAGGATTGAGGTGTCTATGGATTCGTCTTAGTCTATGGACTGGCTATATGGCATTATAGAAACATCAATATGGCGGACGGTACATGCCATATATCCATTATTCCTTAGACCCCTTTACAGGCTAAATGGCTCGATGAATTTTGACGAATGGATCTGTCCATGGATTTGTCTTAGTCTCACGAGTGTCACTGCTATATGCTGTTAATTCAAAACCAATATGGTGAACACTCTATATGCCAGTATACAAAGAGTATATTCAAAAAGAATTTTTAATGTACTTGTTGGTACGAAAATTGATGTCACATGACTTACCAGGATTTCATCGAGTCAGTTTTAAATAAGTTAATGTTTTGATTTTTTGGTCGTTTTACAGCAAAGGCGGAATGACAGAGAAGAAATTCGACGTCGTCTAGCGATGGGTTCGGATACAGAAGAATATTACGGTGGCGAACGAATGACGAGAAAACCTAGCTTACAAACTCGCCTTCAAGTAATATAAAATATGACTCATTAAAAATATATTTTTTTTTTGTTAAAATTTTTGTTGCTTCAATTTTTTCGTTTGGTAACATGTTGAATTAATTAACTGTTTTTGTTTTTTTTCAATTTATCTATGTGCAGAGTGGAATGAATTTGCAGATTTGTTTTTTGAACGAAACTGCAGGAGAGCATGAAAACATATCCGGCGAAGGAGATCGTGAATCGGTGCTAACAAAAAATACAACCAACAGAGAAAAACAAGACCCCACTTCTGCTGCCTTTAAAGTGAGCTTTTATACTTTTTGCTTTGTAAACCCGCACGTCGATGTTGTGGCACCCTTGCGACATTTCGATGAAGTTGGAAATACAGGGAGTTCCCAAAAAATTGTCTAAAAGTTTAACTATATCTGCTGTGCATCAAAACACAGTAAAAAGTCCATGCAAACATGGGTCTAGAAATGCATACTCAAATGCTAGAAATGCATACCTACAACAATCATGAGGCCTATGCAATTGAGTAGTTAGGTGGAATAATGGTGTAGCAAAATGCAATGTTGAGAAAAAGGGCAAAAACTTTTGGCATTTTCAAATTTAAGATTGTAAAGAATTCCTGACAAGATTTCTGTCAACTAGAAGGATAAAGAAAAGACTAAGCAATTTAGTTAACAGACCTCAAGTTACAGGCTAATTTAAAAATTCAATTACATCGTTATTCCAAATATCGTGTTAATTTATAAAAGCATTTACTTTGTTTTTTGGAAGTGAAACAAGCAAGTGAAACAATCGAAAAGTGTAGCGACAAAATGAAAGGAATCGCAAAAAATTTCAGATTTACAATAGTCGCGTTCCATATTCTTGCTCCAAAAAGACCAAAAGTGCAAATTATAGGCAATCCAATGCTATAGACTGGTCTAAAACGATTCAATATATGCATTTTAAGGAATAACGACATAAGTGAATTTTACGTCATTTTCCCACCCCAATCTTCAATTACGTGTCTTCACTCTGTGTTATCTCAGAAGGAAGCATTTCCAGACCCATGTTTAGATAGATTTTTTGCTTTGTTTGGATGCTACACATCAAAGTGTATGTGTTTCGATAAAATTTGATAGATCTTTTAAAACTCCCTGTATTACAGTTTATTGTTTATAATATCCCAGTTTATGAAATAAAATTTGGTCTGCTTTTGAGATCTCTCCCCAGATGTTTGATTATACAATTCGTGTATGTTTAGCATATCTTTACATAATATATTTTAAAGCGTTAAAACCGTGCAATTACTAAACTACAATGATGTACAATACTTTTTTTTTTGGTCTACAATTTAATTACTTTTAAATTAACTAGAATTATTTTTAGTTTCAGGCAAGCAGCATACCTATGTTGAGTTTGACCAGTAGCGACACTGGCAATTCATCTCAAAGTATGGAAGAAACCGATTTCCTAACCAGGCAGGCTAAATTGCAAGCTGAAGCTAGACTCGCACTGGCACAAGCTAAAGAGATGGCACACATGCAAATGGAGATCGAAAAGCAGCGTAAAAAGAAATCTCCCATCACTGAAATGGTAAGAAGCGTGGTGACGGAACTATAAACATATGTGTGAGTTGTTAACGTTTTGTTGCTGTCGTTGTTTAGGTGGGAATTACTTTTCCTGATGGAAGGAAAAGAGCTAGCCGACAAGTGTTGAACGAAATGAATTTAGCACAACTTCAAGTCATCGTCAACGACTTGCATACGCAGATAGAAAGTAAGTATTCTACTACGACTACGATTCCGACGTGTTTTCTTATATTTTTTGGTACTTATAGTTTGTATGTTTAAATGTTCTTTGTAGGTTTAAATGAAGAATTGGTAAGGTTGTTATTGGAAAGGGACGATCTTCACATGGAACAAGATTCGATGCTAGTCGATATTGAGGATTTAACACGTTACTTGTGAGTTTGTTTTATATTATTACAGACTTTATTATATTACTTTCGCATGTGAGTGATGTGTCCGTTATATATGAAGTGTGTTAAAGAATAATTTTTTAATGTACAGTGGACCCTCGAGATCCAACACAGTCCGTTCCAGGACACGGTTCGGTTCTCGAATTGTTCGAGTTAAGTTCCCCCATAAGAAATAAATGTAAATTGAATCTAAAATTTACCCGATATAACTACCCAACCCAACTACTCAATTGACCCAACGTTGCGTAAATTGAGTGTCTATTTCAAAATGTCGTATTGGCAAATAATGATGAAGCAAGTATATCTAATTTCACCAGTTGAATATTTGCGTATTTATAACAAAAATTGTATAATACTGTAACCAATCATTAATAACAGATGGAGGGATATAACTGTTCACTGGAAGGTGGACTACGCATTTTCCATCTACGTAATTTACATTACGGCCATTTGATTTTTATTTGTAGAAACCTGTCTAATGTTTTTTGCAGTGATGGGCACCAACTACTTTAAAAGTAATTAAACTATTACTAAATAATTTTAACTACTAGTTAACTACAATTTTGTAAAAATAATTACAGTCACTTTTCTAACTGCTTTAAAGTAGTTGAGTGATTGGAACTACTTTTCTCAATTACTTCTCCACTGTGGCAACTGGCTAGTATAAAAAGTCAACATTATTTTTTATATGTTTTACTAGTTATTTTATTATCTGTTTCAACTTTGGCGGATTAGCTTTGCATAACATGGAGGAAAAATAGCCATCTTTTCAAACAATTTGTCTGAAATCTTGCACCTACTTGGTGTAAGTATTTGACCTTACATACTAAAAAAGATGGTCTACAGCATACTACAAATTTCTGAAAATTTGCAGTAGTTATTTATTAGCATATTGGTAGTAGTTAAACTACCATGTAAAGTAATTAAACTAGGTAGTCGTAATTACTTTACATAAAGTAGTTATAAACTACCCAGTAATTACTGTAAAAGTAATACAACTACTAGTAGTTGAACTACTGCCCATCACTGGTTATTTGTTTTGTCTATATTTTTTTAAACCATCATCTGATTTTATGTTTGGATTTCGAATTTTTTGTTCTGATCTCAAACCCACTTTTTGTTCAGATCTCGAGTTGTTCGTAAGTCGAACTGTTCGGATCTCGAGGGTCCACTGTACTTGTCTTATTATTATTAACATTGTTACAGAGAAAAATTTCTTTTCTTGATTTTTTGTTTGTACGTTTTGTTATTTAAGAGGTGCTAAAGATAGAGCCATAAAAGAAAATCAAGTTGAGACGGACACGTCGTCGAGTAAATTTTTGCTTTCTTCTCAAAAGCCACTTACGCCCAAGTTGATCATGAAATTGAAAAAATGATTGCTCGTGTGTGCGTAGAACGAACCCTTTTTCTAATTTATTCGCTTACTTTGTGTACTGTTTAAAAAATTCATCAAGACTTGCAGAGTTCGCGGCAGTGGTGCAAAGAGGTGGAAAATTTTGCAAATTCGCGCGACGTTGGAATTTCAACATGCGTGATAATGAAGAATAACGAGAAGCGTCACAAGATGGGAAAAAAAATATATTTCAAGCTTTCGATGTAGCTTGACAAACTCTGGCTATTTGTTGCTTTGAAAGGAACTTTTTTATTCTTTTTGAACATCGAATGGTGTGGTTCGATTTGTTTTTGCTTCAAAGATGTTCACATGGTGTGTGATGAATTTATTTTTGTCCTACTCGGGAACAATGCTAATGTCTCGGCTCCGACTTAACTGGAGCCACAACGTAATCACTTCACGTCCCATCACTTAAACAAGTGCTTTTGTCTTCGATTTCTATACGAATTCGGAGGAGAGTTGTATTTGAGTTTCTCTCCAATTAGAATTTCGTATTTGCTTTCAATGTTCAATATTCTACAGTTATAACATTTAAATGTTATTTACCTCGTGCTCCAACGGTTTCATGTGACACGACTCAACTAACTGATACGCGTCTTGTTTTTTTTTTTCTTCTTACCCTGTGTGTACGACATCGTTAACGGAGAATCAACTTATTCAAAGAATGAAAATGACGAATTTTATTTTATTTATTTTTGTTTTGTTTTTTTTTTGGAAGATTTCATCAACTTAAAAAAAAAAATGAAAAATGTCCGGTCGGTTAGACGAAAAGTTTTTTTCGGAAGCTTTTCATTGGTAGTTAATTGCAACAACAACAAAAAAATTCTAATGCTGATCATAGATAGTAAAAAAAAATTATGAAATATGCAAATTATATATAGTACTATATACATATAAATGTAGCATTTGTGGCTATAATGAAAAAAAATGCTAAAAAAAGAACTATTATATAACGAAAATGAAAAATTTTATCAAAAGAAAAAAATATACATACTTTCTGTAATTGTGAACGTGCTATAGCGATATCTGTAGGGAACGTTTTTTTTCGGTAAAAGCTCGTGAAACTTAAAATGGGAAATAATTAACTGAATGGAAGAGGAACGAGTTTGTAAATGGATGACTACAATTGAATTGAATTTTATTTTGGTAGTAGTAGTTGTAATTGTAATATGTTGGATGTGAGCAAAAACATTTTAGCTTGCTGGTTCCGTTTGGAATCGTCATGTGAACCGTTCTGGCGTCCGCGACAGGATGGTAGGCTTGGTGGTTTCTTGATGGTTCCATTTGGCGAAGACTAATCCGTCAGTTGACAAAATTAACGTTTACATGTATATGAAGGTGGTTATGTGCACGATGATGTGGATTTTATTTGTTTTTGTTTTTTATTATTTTAAGGCTGCAATCAAACTTTTTTTAACAAAATTACTTTTAAGTAGAGATAATCCTCATTTAATGTTTTTGTTCGTCGAAGTGCCATGTTAAGAGGGGAAATTGTGTTATATGAAGATTAAATACGTATACTACACTACAGTATATAGAAAATTTAGTATAATGCTTTATAATTTCAGCATCCTTCACTGGATTAATTTAACCTCTAGCCAGTAAATAATAGACACAATAAAAATCTGTGTCATATCAAGCATGTTAAATGAGGATTATCTGTAATTGAAAATTTGAGGTTTATCTGATAAATGGAAGACGGGGGCATTGTTAGGGGGTTTGGAACCCTGGGCATTGGGACCAGGATATTTTTACTAGGGCTCAGGTTATGGACCCAGGATATTTGTTTCGAGGGCCCATGTAAATTATACCTAACTGGGGTATTGCATGTTCACCATTGTTCATTTTCATTTTTAAAAATTTGAACATAATATGAAAGTGCTTCTATTCCATATTTTGCATACTATATTCTATTTATATATATAATAAATAGATGTAACTGCTAAAATTGTGGCTATGATGCCACAATTTCCCACATTCAGGCCCACGTTCAGGGACTTTTTATTGCCTAGCAATGCCTCTGGTGGAAGAGATTCATATTAATTTTAGGGTTCAATTTTTGTTTCTTTTTGGATGATTTACTTTTAATTATGGCAAAATGTCGATTTATGTTCAAGATGATCAATGTAATTGTATCGATGCATGAAATGTAACTCAGGTATTCCAATTTGTTTTTCCAATTTATTCGAAATTATAAAATTTCACAAATCAAACGAAAAAAAAAGCATTTAAAAAAAGTCCAGATATTGCTCAGGCAAAATGCTGTAGGTATATTTCACTACTACTAGGTTATACAAAACCAATGTATAGCGCACTGCAAATCGCTTGTAATTCACAGAAAATATGGCAACTCGAACGAGATGCGTTCATTTTAATACAGTCTTATAACCAGGGTCGAAAAAAAAATTTTTTCAATGATTTAAGTAAACGATGTTTAGCACACTAGCATCCGAAGCAATAACAAGCACTTTTAACTAGTTTTACAATTACTAGTGATGGTTAGCAAATCCGTTTGCTCATTATTTTTTTTTCTTCTCCTAAATATGCTTTTTATTTTGTGTAAAACTTCACCTTTGGTGTAGTGTGAACTTTCTCAGCCGCTGATCAAAATTCCCATTTTTTAGTATTTGAAAAAAACAACAAAAATGTTTTACTAATCATTACTAGGTAATCGAGGATACTTTAAAAACGTATTCGCATCTGTTTCATTCGGCATTTCAAATTTGTATAAAAAAATTTGACACGTTAATGGTGTTCGAAATGCGCCACAAAAAAAATCGCGCATCTGTTTGTATATGTGAAAAATTTTTCTTCAAATGTTTGTATAATAAGTTATTTTAACTACAGGACTTTTTTTCACACCCTGAACTTTTTATTATCGTGGAAGTTTTTTGACATGGTGTTCCAATTTCATAAAAAGTCGTGTTAGTATATAAAAAAAAAATAATATATATATATTTAAACTTACGACAAAAAAAATAAGTTGACCACTAACTATATCAAATGCTATAGGCTCTTTAGTGACGCACTGTGCATTGAAAAATTCTTGTATATTGCATTTATAAAAACTGAAGAAACTGATCCTTTTTCTAAATAATAATAATAATAATAACAATGCTTTTTAAACAAATTTAACTTCCCAGGTTTTTTTTTCCAATGATGGAACAAAGTACCTAAATTGTGTGCCAATTGTGTTTGCATGCTGTAACAAATGAGAATACTTCTGTTGGTTAACGAGGAATTGCTTTTGTGTAATAACATGATACAACGTGCATGTAAATATGAATAATAATTATAATAATTCAACTTGCAGAAAATGTGTTCCCATGTTCAGTCTAGAATGAGCATGAATAAATATTAATTGCAAGTTCTTATGTTTGATTATGCTGAATGGTCACTCAAAAACATTAATTGAAGGAGTCCGGGCAATGTAAGGATAATGTCATTTTTACACCAAACTGTCCCTCAGTAACTTACCAGTAACTTTACCACTTCCTGGATTTTCCAGAAAATGGAAAGCTAGAGAATCACTTTGTTGCTCTATCAGAGGCGCAGCCAGGATTTTTTTTCGGGGGTGTTCGAAGATTTCGGGAAGAATTTTGAATTGAATTGTGCATTGTTTTCCCATTTATTGGTCAGTTTTCTTTTTACACATTTTTTGGGGGTGTTTAAACCCCTAAAACACCCCCCTTCCTTTATGCTCAGTATGGCGTTTCTCACCAGAAAAATGGTTTGCCTGTGTCCTGAACAATTTCACAAATGTGGCTTGTCATTATATTGTCCGAAGCACTTCAAATTTGCAAAGTTTGACGTATTACGTGCTATGACCCCGATGATCTGTATTTCAACGTTAACATTTTTTGCATGTCCAACTACAGCCAATAGAAAACTGGTGTATTGGCGAAATTGGTGGTTGGAGATCTACTGTAAGTATCGCATTGGTTTAAAAGTTTTACAATATTTAATATGCAAGGTGTCCACAATGAGATCTAAACATTTGGAAACTCCATTATTATTTTTTCATATCAGGTTATACAAATGTGATTCTTGTTAGAATGGAAGCAGAAACTCTATGTTTATGTAGGAATTTTGTTGTACGTGCTGGAACGTGTTTGTTGTAAGTGAACTGACTGCAGTAGCCACAGTGGCGCTGCAGTCAGTCATTTTCAAAAATGGTGATTCCGAGTGGCACAGGCGATGGTTGGTGAATGAAAAACTCGTTTTTTTTTCCCGTTCATTTTTGTTGGAAAAATTTCGAACTATGAAAACATCTTAAGACATTCTAATTAAAATTTGCAAATTTCAAACGTTTTGACAGTTTTTCGACATTGGGGAATGTTGCAGAACATATGGTGTGAGTGGACTACTGTCTAAGCTAAGAAGACATTCTTCACACCACCAAAGGCACCTGTGGTGATTTACTATCATTTTATTATATGATACTCTAGTTTTAGTATCATATAAACATATAACTCTAGTATGTTTACTACCATCTCCATATTTAGTTATGGTTATGTACACATTTTCCTTCAAACTGTATATGCTTAGATTTCATTGTGGACACCCCGCGGTTATCGGCAGGCAATGTAGAGAGTATCCAGGCATTCTATAGAATGTTTGGGCATTTGTATAAAATTCCAAGCTTGATATTTGCGATGTATGAAATTAGTAATTAAGCATTGGAATAGTGCAAGAGTTTAAGTTTGGTTTAAATTTAGGGTCAATTATTACTTTTAGAGAAAATGTTAACTGAACTGATACAAGATGTTATTTCATACTTTGCCAAAAGAGGTTAGGCGTTCTATAGAAAGTCTGAATTGGATTCTATACATAACCATCGACATAATAAAAATTTTAATAAAGTAATAATTACAAATTTAATTTTTGCTACGGAGGAAATGAACAATTTTGAGAGGTCTCGGGTTCGATCCCAGGCTGGGCAACATTTTTTAAAACTTTTGCTTTGCATTCAAAATTGTAAGGCTATTAGGATAACAATTTTTTACAATTCATTTTTATTTATTTCCAAATTTTTATCATTGAAACGATTGTTTTGAACATCATCACTAATCAAGCTGAAGTTATTGAAATATATGGTACTTTCCTGTTAAAGCCAGGCCCGTCTGATGTTGCTATTTGCTCTGTACTTGGTGATGGGTTTATTTTGTAGGTTAGGTTAAGAAAACAAAACATTATCATACATTTAATACGTTTATTTGTTTTTCCCCCAATCTAACCTGCAAAATAAACCCATAAAAATTGAACCAAGTACAAAGCAAATAGCAACATCAGACGGGCCTGGCTATAACAGGAAAGTACCAATTAGATTTATGAAAGATGATTGAAAATTGTTACATGATTTATAATTTTGTTTTCTACTGTTTATCATTTGCGTGTTCTATTATTTTAAAATCTTTTTAAACAAAACACCTTTTAAACTTTTGCACAGTACAAATAATTGAATTATTTTTTCATCAGCTGATGAAAGCTTTTTATAGTTTTTGGAGGGAGGGTGTGGGTGATGCTGCATTCTCATTGGTGGATCGTCATTGACGTCATCGAGGAACACAATATGGTCGAATAGCCTTATAGCAGACGCACATGTTATTCGGGAGATAAATGTTTATCGTAAATTGGGATTTAGGCTATTATTTCATTCGTTCGTCGCAACAAGAATTTCATCATCGTGGTGACATTCACTTTCTCTACTTGACACCTGTTGTGTTAAAGTAAGTTGATTGATTGATATATCACGAGACGTTTCTCCTTAATGAATGAATGAATGGAAGGCAACGAAATGTCAAATACGCCGTTTCAATCTGCGTTTGCTTAGATTGTGTTTTTTATCGCGTTGCATTGTAACTGGGGCTAAAGTTAAAGATGACAAATGCTTATCACGTGATGGAATTGCGTTCAAATTCTTTCAAGTCTTTTGGGTTCCAAACCAAAGGCTTAAAATTAGGCATGGATATGTGGTGCAAAGTTTTGTTAATAGATGGCAGCAGTACTTCTAGGTTTTGAGTATGGTAGTTTACAGTCATAACAGCTATTATAAGACCATGGTTATGCTTTATAATATGAGAAAATATTACATTGTTGAAATAATAAATAAAAAAAATAATTACAAAGTTATTTAAAATGTAATTAATTTGATACTAAAACATTAATTAAAATTTTAAGCGAAAATTTATTATTTAAAGTATTTAGTGAAAAAAAAAAGTTTACAAAATGAGAATAAAATAAATAATAAAGATTTAAAAAAAAATAAATGCAATGTTTTTTAAAATACAGTAGTTAAAAAATAATACAAAAAAATAGTAGGGAAAAACACAAACGTATTAAATGTATGATTTGTATTTTTTTCCCTAACCTAACCTGCAAAATAAACCCATAACCAAGTACAAGCAAGTGGCAATACTAGAGATTTGGGGATCTAATCGAAAAGTACATGTACCTACCTAAAAGGATATTTCTTTTTTTACCCCAGAATTTTTAGAAATGTCTCGCCAACAAACAAAAATATAACTGAAATAAACCATACAGGTTTCAGGTAGAAAATCACCCATCATCAGTGGAAATTATAAATGAAAATAGAAATAAATAATTTTGAATAAAAAATGGTATGACATTTTTATGGGTACTTTTCGATTCTGATAAAAAAAAAAACAGGGAATATCATTTAAATAGAATAGTAGATAAGTCTAAATATATAAGTATAAAAATATATGTCACTTGGGGTTTCAAAAACAAAAATCGCTTTATTTACACACAAACTCCAACTTACAAAATTCAATATTGATTTCAAACCTTTTTTTTTTAACTTACACCCACCTCCCCCTGGCAGCTGATTTCCATAAATTTTACCCTTAATATTAATAATGTAGAGTAGTAATTATATAAGAGTAAGGTGAACAATTACACGTAGTGCATAATTTTGACATTACAAAATCAAACATTACAATAATTGTACTCCCTCTGTCCCAAAATGTGGTGCACATTTCATGTAAAACTTCCCCATTACATGTACGGACAGTTTAAAGAAATAATATTTTTTTTATCGGCTTACAGTTATATCCAAATGTGGTCTTCTTTCCGATATGATAGTTGGTGAAACCAATTTGTTTGTGATTTGACACAGTGTCATATCATGTCAAAATGCATGCAATTCAAAATGTCACTCGTTGTGACTGCAATAATGAACATATGGCTTCAGAATATTAGGCTTCACATACAGTAGTAGAGATACTAAATCAAATAATTGACAGTCAAAAAAAAGTGAAATGGACGATGACAGCTATTGCTACAGTGAAAGCTCGACAGCCTACTTGAGCCCCAAATTTTGGACCGCCCGGTTTAATAAATCAAAAATCTATAATAGACTATTCATAGTAAGCATATCAGTACTGGAAATAAAACTGATTTATGTAGTACTGTGGGTTAGTTCACCTCTATACGACTAGTGGTTTTGTGAGTCTATTGTTGGCAGTTCATCGTTGCATTTGCTTTTTTGTTTTTACCTAATCCAAACTGGTATCTATGGGTTTAGTTACCTGTTTAGATTAGGTAAAAAAAATTGATCTTTTCTGTTATTTCACTCCCCACTTTAGCTATACAATAATAGAGATGAACTCGGAACCGATATACCGATGAACCGATATACTCGGTCCAATATAAAACAATGCACGCCGCAGTGCTGTTCTGTACCACTAGCGGTATGCCCGTCAATAATGACGGTGAAGTTCTTAGGCAGTAAAAAGCAGGTTCTTTTGTATGAGTTCAAGTGGCCAAAAAAAAATTTTTTTCTTTACGAGTTTCTCCATTCCAGTGTGACAGACAGACGAAGCAAATTATATTGTTAAGATACTGTAACATAACCGCTGGAGTCCAGTTGTGTCCATTTGATTGGAGTGTTGATGATTGGCACTTAACAGTACACATCCTTATAAAGTACACAAAATTTGAATTGGGTATACACGCTACTGTGAGAAATGTATTTACCATAATTTGGGACAAAAACAGCCAAATGTAAACCATATCTTTGGACACAGGGGGTAGCATTTAATAATTTATTGTTATTTATTATTTAAAAAAAAAAACAAACTTTTTTTATTATTAATTACAACTTTTGACTTGACTTTTACACTACTGACACCCTTTGTACCTTTTTTCCTTCCTTACTTAATATTTTTTCGCATCCTTGGCGCCTAAGCCCAGGTTGGGACAGGAGGGAACCACTGATTTAAATTCAGAGGAGAAAAAAACAAAAAAACATTGTAACGAGCTTCCGTAGATTGTAGAAATAGAAACTGCGGCCTTGGAAATCGAAGGTGGGTTTGGGTATTGTAGTAAGCTAGTTTCCATTTTGCGGTGCTCTCCCCCTCGCTTGGACGAAATGCCGCATTGCCGTTGGTGGAAATGTGAGGCCAAAACTTGCCTGTCTCGGGTTAGCACGAGATACTGATTGAAAATTGTCGATCCTTAAACCGCACGTAATGGCCAAGCTGATGCAGGTTGCTTTCGTTGCAGTTGCTGGTGCCCAATGAAGAGGTCGAGCGAACTGAGCAGCAGTGATCGGGTCGCCTTTTTGACAATGGCGGCTGGGTGTTGTGGAGCGAAAAAGCAGAAGCTGAACAACTCGGTGGCTTCACTCTGTTGCAACGGGGCTACAGTCCACCCCAATGGCTACAAGAATGGAATGGTGGTGTGTGTCGAGATGTGCTTCTTCTGTTTCGATGTCCTCTATTGCCACCTCAATAGCTTCGAACCGCCCAAGTCCCCTAGCTTCACGAACGAACCATAGTAAGTAACCACCACCACTACTACTACTACTACTGTACTACTACTACTCTTGTCTTCCTTACCTCTACTCCCATTTTTCTACTACAGTTCTCTCAACATTTTTGAACTTTTACTAAATGTTTTGCCAAAAGGTCACTCGTCGACTATCGTGGCATTTTCTTTATTTGGATTTTGTATTTTATCTTGACTTTCGTTTTTTAAGGTGTGTGATGGTGAGTATTGCTCGTTTCTTTGTTTCTATTTGCTTAGAAGCGCTTTGTTGTTGTTGTTGTTGTTGTTAGTAATCAGCTGGGTGAAGAGATTGGGGGTTATTTACAAGTCTGTATTCTCATAGTATTTGGTTGGTAGTGTATGTTTGTTTTTTTAAAATTAATTTTTTATGTTTACTAATATAGATTTCAAATAATATAGCAGACGGATATAAGTTTATCATAATTTTTTTTTGTTTGTTTGAAATGAGAAATTAAATTAGAACATAACTTGATCATAAAAAATTTGACCATAAAAATATCTGGATTTATTATATACCATTGTAAAATTTGATTAATTTCTAAGAAATTGGTAATTTTGTTCTCTTTTACAAAAAAAGGGGTAAGATTACTTACTTACGCAAGACATTCTTTGTGGATGATGAAGACTAGATCATTTTATTACATTGTTACTAAGATTGTGTTTAAATATACTGTATATCCAATGGTTACCCAAAAATTCTTACTTTATGAACCGCATGAATATGGTTACCCACCGATCGTGGTGGTTCGTAATTACAGATAAATGATTTGAATTACATGTAAACGGTTGGATCGATACATTTCATTTCATTTCACAAAGTCACATACCGCTTTAGATGACATTCGTTTTGTTTATGTGCAATGTAGAAAAATGGAGATTTAGTAATAATGTTTCTCTATAAGTGCTTGGTGCCTTTGTTTGATAACCTTGTTGTTGTTGGTTGTTCAGTCATTGAATGATTGTGTTTTGCTTGGCAAAAAGGACAGAAAGTCATTTAGCCAATTAAAAATCGGTCCCAAGTCATTGTCTAAATTGGAACCAGAGATCAAATACTATAGCGCTTCTAAGATGGTGCTTGTAGGCTATATACTGTTTTATTTAGTTTAAAAATCATGACTTGTAAAACTAGAAATCTGTTTTTCATAAAGAAGTTTGCATTAGCATAACTGTAAACATAGTTAAGCACTTGTAACTGTCAATACGTGTTTTTTCAAACATTTTTTCCCATAAAGTTTGCATATGGTGAACATTACTGTAAACATGTTTTAGGCACTTGTGACTGTCAATAGTTTTTTTTTTTTTGGTAGTTTTTTGTTGGAGTGGGATCACATGATAGATCACTTTGTTGTTTGTGCTAAGTTCTAGTTATCAACAGTAAAACTGCACAGACAACATTTGGAAAGCCTGGGTTCTCTAATTGCATTGTGTAAGAAGTGTGTCTTAAAATGTCTTTTCCTCGTTATCAAGCGCTTATTATGTAAAGAAGTAGGGCAAAGTCATTTCCTGGGAAGTTTTTAATTTAATGGAATCAAGTGAAATTGCCTATAATAGCTCTTTGTTTTTTTATTTCGAGTAATTGGAGATGTACGTGAAGAGGTTTTAAAAATCTTGAAAATGTTATGAAAGTTGTATTTTTTGTTTTTCGATAAATGACAGAATATTTTCAGTTGATTAAACAGAAAGTTTGTGGAGGAAAAATTTCCAAGAGCATTAAATATGGCTGCTGTTTGCATTGTTTCGAAAATGAAATTTGCTATCGATGACTCTTATCTGCTGCTTAGTCATTTCCCATGAAGCTTGAAAGAAAATTCATGGTTGAAAAAATTTGGTACAGTAAAGAGAGAGAGAAAAAAAATATTAAGTGGGATAATTTTGAATCTGACTACAATGTTGCAAAGTTTTCACCTTGTAACCTTTTTCTGTACCTTGTTACTACAGTAGTAGTCGACCTTAGAATTGTCAGTACAGTGGAATCTGGTTGCTACAATCACAGATAATGTCATCAATTGGCTATTGTTATCATCGGTCGGCTTCAACACAATGTTTAATGTTATTTGAATCCATCGTTTAATGTTATTAGCGGGTTGTTGTTATCAAAAAGTACTAGTCTCAAAGTGATCATAATAACTGGATTCCACTGTATTACCTTAGCATTGTTCATATTATGAACTTCCATTTCAAAATAGCAATGTACTGATATAATCACAAATACAATCACTTATACAATGTATTATTGAGTTGTTTGATAATTTGGGGGGTGGGGGTGGTGGTCAAAATTTCAATCAATCCTGTAGTTTTGTTCCGGTTACAGGTTAATTCCCAATACTTGGTAGAGATCTCGTAACAAATTGTAATAGGTCATTTGGCTAATAGTATATTTTCAGTGTTTAAAATCTTGCCAAATGATGCATTATTTTCTGAATGGCCTGTTGACTAAAATTCTGATTGTGCAAAGAAGTGACCTTTGTATTTGAAGGGGTACCACACTGGTTACAAGTAGAGCAGGGTCCAGAATTTGCTGAAGATATATTTTACTGAGTCTTGTAAGCATCACTCGTTGATGGTGATTAATTTTACTGACCTAGGCAGTTATCAGATTCTTAACGCAATCGTGGAGGTGGAATTTTCACATCATGCTTAATGGGTTTTATTAACATGTGATGAAATGCATTTGCATCCTAGAAGCCTCCTACATACTGTACATTATCTTGTAATCGATTTTTTAGTTGCTTTTTTTTGTGTACTTAATCGTTAACTTGCACTGATTTTCAATGATAATTTATCTAACGTCATTTTCAGGTCTAGATTTTGCTTAAAATAGACGATATTTGAGTTAACTTATTACCGAGTGAATGTATTTTCATATCAATACAAATCTATAGTTGGACTTTTTTGCATTCAGTTTTGAACAGGCCACAGTTTGAACATAATCATCAGCAACCAATTGTGTTGATCGATTCGTAGAAGTATAAAAAATTGTTTTTTCAAGAATTGTTTTTTTTAGACCCATGGTTGCACAACATTCTTGGAAACAGTGATTATTCATGCAAGTAGGGCCTATAGCAATTCTTTTGATAGATTGTTCTATGATTTAGTTTGTATGAATACTGATTATAATGTTAATAATTGGAAACAGCAAACTTAGTAGTAGTCATTCCGAGTTGTGTGTTCTTTAATTATAGTGTTGTTGCCTTGAAGTTTTTTTCTCTTTTCTTATCATTCTGTTCTTCACCAGAGAGAGTCAAGGCTGTTCTGTTACAATGGCATTTAGTTTATTAGTTGTTTCCAGGAACGATTCATCAATGTTGTATAGTTAATGCATGTACCAACACTGAGAAGATGGACATAATAAAAAATGGCGAAAAATTGGAAATTTGTTTATTCATTTGTTGACTTTTTTTTTAGTTGAGATGAGGGTTGTGAAGAATGGTTGTGTGTCCCTGGTGGTGATGAGAACAGTAGTGCGAGAACCAATCAGAGCAAAGTGGGGCACTGGGGCGAACCAATGACAATTTGAGGGTCCACAGTGGGGCGGACACCCCCATCTAGAAGGGTGGGTTCATTGAATTTCGTCCAACAACTTGGCCTTTTGGTTAAAAAAGAAACAAAACACGCATACACACACAAGAATCTGTCTATTATGAAGGTATCGATTCCTCCCAAGATGAAATTTAATAATGTAACATTATGTCACAGTCGACTTTTTTTTTGGTCCAAATTTCAGATGGGTGCTTGTAAAATTTTCGGTCATACCTTCCACCCAATGTGGAATGCTTTAAAGCGACACATTCATTTGCATAGTTTAATTTTGCTTGGTGGTGCAAATTCTGAAAGACCTTTTGCATGCAAATTGTCAATAGTGAAACTCTATTTGTCAGCATTAAGTGGTTTTGCGAGATTTGCAAGATGCTGCTTAGATAAAATGGTTTGCTGCAAATTCTGTTGTACATTGGGCATACTTAGAGAACTGTAAAGTACCATTGTAATTTTTTATATTTGGAGTGCATGGGTTTCAGTTCCATATTTATGTGCTTTATATTCAATTTAAGTCTATTATGAGATGAGAGAAATCCTCCCAAACGCTCGTTATAGGTGAAAATGATGCTTTTATGCGATTTTGTATAGTGGTACACAAGTGTCTGAATGTTCTTAGAACTGCTGCTGTCCTTCCACAATGTGGGGTTGGGGTTGTTCTTTTACAACTGCTTTTCTTCCACTCTACAATGTGGGGTGGAAGGTGTGTTTGGAAGGCTATTTTGCATGCAAATTGTCAATACTGAAACTTTATTCTTCAGCATTAAGATCCGAAATGTATATTTTGAGATTAAGATGCTGCATATTTTGTTGTATGTTTCTGACATTCTTTAATAACTGTAAACTACTATTGTAACTTCAATATATCACTTTGAGTCAAGTTTTATGAGTTCTGTATATGCTATTATTCATGATGGGATGAGAGAAGTCCTTCCAGAATCCAGATGCTCGTTGTAGGTGGGAAAAGAACGATTTTGTGTTGTTATGCACAAGTAACAATGGTTTTGCAAATGCTGTTTTTGTTACAGTAAGCAAAGTGTACTCCATGTGTTGAGCGAATTCTGGCCCTTAAATTGAAATACAGTAGACTCTTGCTAATCTGATTCTCAATAATCTGGGTCTTCTGCCATGATGTAAAAAAAAAGCTGGGCTACAGCACTGATATCAGTAAACGGAACAGTATGATACAATAGATAGATAGTGCGTACTGATGGTGTTTTGTTTCACCTATCATATATTTGTTTCCTATTTAGGTTGTTTTAAACGCCAAATACAGTAAACTTACAACATTGACTTTTAGTAAAGAATTGAACTAACATTTTTTATGCACGTCTCTCAGTAATTCGACACTCACGCTAATCCGGACCCCTCTGTGTAAGGAATAGCTGGATTAGCAAGAGCCTACTGTAATATGTTAGTTTGTTTATTTTATGGGAATATAGATAAGATTCGATTTTTGTGAGGTTTTTGGAGATCGTAATCCTTGAATTCATTGTGGACTGCCTGCATTCAGCTCAGCTTGAAATTGAATAAAAAGTCACTTTTTTTGCCTTCTGTGACAGTAATGATTTCAAAATGGTGCGCTTTCCACGAGGTTAATGACCCAAGTGTGGCTGTTGGTAACAGTTGGATTGGCAGCTTTTGTACACATTTGTTGATCGTTTTTCTTTGTTTGCTGTATTGTATTTATTAATTTTTTTTTTGCAACTTAAACTAACAGCTTAACTTATTTAAACGTTTTGTTGATTTTAGATATGAACTTACGACAATAAAATTTGTAACAAATAAAATTCAAGCATGCACATTAAGATTGTTTGGGGTTAATTTTTGGTTTGTTTTTCATTTAAATTGTTGATTGAGATTTTCAACATACCAGATATAGTGGAATCCGGTTATTATGATCACTTTGGAACTAGTGCTTTTTGATAACAATATCCCGCTGATGACATTAAACGATGGATAAAACATATTAAACAGTGTTTTATCACCGACTGATTGATAACAGCTGATTGATAACATTTTTTGTGTTTATAATAACCGGATATACAAGAGAGACTCCTTATTTGGGAAGTTGCAAGTACAGGCAGTACCTGTAGGGTTACATAACTACAACTTGAACCAAAATGTATGTGCATGTAGATGTAACATCTGTGACTTACATAAAGCCTATCATATTAAAATTCGTTTTTATTAGTCGGACTTTGTTGCTGTGGACTCCTGTGTGTTATTGTATTTACCTTTTTGTTTATTCTTGCTTAGGCATAGAAAGGTACTTGTTTTGACTTAAAAGTTCCTGACTACAATTTTGACAATGTTGGGAATGAATGGTCATAACTGGGGACAAGAAAGACTTCTTGTTCAGACGATAATTTACGATTAGTTAGTCTTGTAAATTTTCGGAAAACTAGCAAATACCACTAAGGTACATTAATAAAGATCCAGAACAATACAAAAGAATTATGTTTAGCATATTTCAATGTGTGCTGACATCTATTTTGATATGCTCTGTCTTAAGACCCAGTGAATTTACCAAAGAAAATTCACTGAGCACATTAAGATTTTTTTGGGGTTAATTGGTTTGCACTACATTTTTTATATAGCTTGTAACATACTAGGTTTTTATGAAATTGCAGACTTCAAATATATTCTGTAAATTACAACTGGCCTATGTGCATCAAGGTGTGAATGTTTTTGAACGTTATAAATACAGGAAATTATTGTCATTAGTGTGCGAGTTACATTTTTTAAAATCCCAGCAAACTATAAAAACCACGAATGTATACATTAGTAAAATGCAAGGACAAACATAGAATTACTGCAATCCACAATGTATAATGGAACAAAATGGCACGACATCGCAGTGGGCTATGTATTATGCACGCATACTGAAAAACACATCAATAGAAGCCTTGAATAGTGTGATTTTCGTATATCCAGCTTCAGTCATCATGTTGGCTATAAACATTTTACCATATGTATAGCATTACATATAATATTAGTGTTTTTATTCTAGAATTTCATTTTTATGCACCCCCTCCGTGTGTGAAAATGTTTGGAAAGTTGTAAATACAGGTGATCTTCACTGTTCACTGGTGACTTTTTTGAAGAAAAACGAACAACCTAGCAAACTGAAACTACACTACTACAGTACGTTAATGAAGCATAAGGACAAAAATAGAATACTAAAAATCGACAAAATATATAATGAAACAAAATGGCATGATAGTATAACAGGTTATGTATTACTGCATGCATGCCTTCTCAAACCCGTCAATAAAAGCTATGAATAGTGTAGAAAAAAGCTTAATGGATTTCACATATCCAGCTTCAGCATGATGTTCCACGTTTGTACGTTCATGAACATTGTTGTTGTTGAATGGCCATGGCCTACATTGATAGTGTGGGTCAGCTTTTACACATGGGTGGAAGAAATTAAAGGGAGATCAGTTTTGTTCATCTGAATTAATGATGCCTCGTTGCTGGTACTCAAAGAGTCTTCAAGGACTGCCTTGCATTACACACACGGTTCAATGTTCACCAGCAGCAGTTGTTTTCATCTCTGAAGGATGTGATGCAGAACTTGGCAATATAGGATCCACGTGTGTGGTTCTGCATTTCTGTTATGGCAAAACCACTGGGTCATTTGATTATTATATAATGATGCTGATTTTTTAGGGAGGATAGAAATTTAAAGGATTAAAAAAAAAAGAGGCTTTCCTATGCGAATTCAACCTTGGAGATTAAAACTAGTTTTTAATCATGGTAACAATCCAACCTTACAACGTTGGAACTGTTATGCAAAACATTAACAATGGCTAGTGAATAAATGTAATCATTTGTATTGCTTGGGATTTGAATGTAAACACATTTGTGGTAGATTGATATGTATAGCAATCCTCTAAAAGCTGCATATCTCAAGAAATGTGTGGTGTAGCAAGTTGAGCAATTTATGCACAGCTGTGGTGTTTGCTTTTTGCCATATGTTTTTATTGGTTGGGAATGAAGCTGATGTCACAGTGTTTCACAAATTGCCACACCAAAAATTGGATGCTTTGAAGCGTTATTGAAAACTTGCTAGAACAGTGTTATATCGAAAAAGAACCAAACGAATAGCAATACACCAAGGGTTACTGTATAGTTTTGCATTGAGTGAAAATTGTGCTTGAATTGAATGAAGCTTAGGCATAACACTTGTGCTTATTGTGTTCTAGATTGCACCATTGTGCTTGAAAAATGAATTAACTGTAGAGCATCATGTGAGAAGTTTTTAGGTTGCCTAGGTTTGGTGCACTCAATCATGTGTCAGTGAAGACTTTCTTTAATTGATAAACCTCTTCAAACTGAATTTCCGTTTGCAAATTTGTATTTAGTCAGAATTTGCATTAAAGACGACTACTTGTATAGTTACAAATACTGTAATTGCTTGTTTATCTGTACTGCTACTTATCTTGGAAGGTTTTGCTAGGCAATGCTCTGATAATGTTATGGCCATTGAAATTCAAAACTATGTATGTATATGTGTTGATGTTATTCTTCCTTTTAAACTAATGGCTCCGAAAAGAGCTGCCCAATATTCTAACGTCGCTATTTCAAATTTGTATGCAGTTTTTGAGTTTTTCGATTTGGATAGCAATTTGAACTAAAGAGAGTAGTCAGCGTTGAATGATTCGATAACATCAAATTTTAAAATATTCATGAATGAATATTACTCAGCGTTGCTGCAATATTCCAGATGTTGTCATGTCATATTTTGAAATTCAGAGTTTGTCAATCTCACTATATCATTGATCATCATGATGAATCATGGATGTTTCATTTTTATTTTGAAAATATTTTGAAAATAATTTTCTATTATAGGCCTAGTTATCTATTGGTATCAATGTAATTATAGCACAGTAATATTGTTCAGTACAGTATTTCTAAATCGATTATTCATTCTCTGTTAAATCCAATCATAGGTTCATACAGCTAGCTGTTGTTGTTTGTGGGTTGTGTCTTTGGAAACCCTGTGAACAGTAAAATCATGATTCAAGAAGTACAGAAAATCGGGGAAGGGGGTAAGGCGAGTGGGTGTTTAATAATGGAATAAGAAATACAAATACCGTACACAGTACACACTATACAGTATAATAAGAAATATGTATATTATACAGTAGTTAATGTTCAGTGATAATGTTATGACTTGTGATTCATAAGTTATGGAAGTGTACAATTTATTATACCCATTAAAGTGATAATTTATTCTGTGAACATCTGGCTTTGATTGCACAGTAATCCCTGATCCATGCTATTCAACTAGTAATGAGCCATTTTTCTAATTCCATCATGCCAGTATAATTCTGTGAGATGTTGTTTACACTCATGTTATGGTGAGCCCCTTGGGTTTAAGTCCATTCTACACAGACAGGACAGACAAATAATGAGATCTGTAATCGCATATAGGGATGGATGACCCAGGCCCACCACTAGAGCAATTGGAAAATGATGACCCTAAATTGGGCCACCCCTCAGAATATCTTCCCCTTATGGTTTGTATTCATTATGTACAAATTATTGAATGAAAGCTTGCCTTTTAAGGATTGAGTAAGAAATAGTCAAAAAATGTCATGGAAATTGCAACTTGCTAGAAAAAAATTCACACTGCTCAAAAAAACAAAATAAAACTGAAGCCTAAAACTTTGGCAGGAAGTGAAGGGTTTTTTTGAATGAACTATGCAAGGTAATTTGGTAGTGCAGACATGGTTTTGGAAGTTTTAGACCCTTAATGACAAGTGGCTCGCTATAGATACCGTTAACTTAATTAATTTTGAGCTGGATCCTGGAACAAATTAGTGTGATTTCTAATTCTATGGGAGATCAATTTTTCTGTTAGCTCTTGAATTTTCATCAAACGAATTTACAGCGCAAACCAGGGGGATTGCTGTATTAACATAAACTTGTGTGAGTGAACAAAATGGGGGTACGTTGTGCAAGGATTTCTTGCAACTGCAGTGTATATATACGAAGAATATGCACTGCAGTTGTATAATTTAGTGTCTTGTTATACCTGTGCCTGTTACTTATTATAACATGTCTCAGCAATACAAGTGTTCATTATCTTGCTTTTATTGAACAATTTTCAATGTCCATTTTTTGTTTGTTCAGAATTATTGATTTTGCTAAATGTTTCTCCATATTATTTTTCTTTACAGTCCCCTGTTCGTTACATGGAAAATAGGAAAAGATAAACGTCTGCGTGGCTGTATAGGTACCTTTAATGCTATGAATCTTCACCATGGTCTACGAGAATACTCTGTCACTAGGTACGTATCATTCTTAGATTGCAGCAGCTTTTTTATGGAACTTGTTTTTGTGGGGAAATGAGAATATATATTGCACTGAAGTAAATGTATAGTTAGTTCTTTTGTAATACATGTAAATTAATACATGTAAACAAAATTGTTTTATTGATATCTAGGAACTTCACCTGGGGGTGGGTAACATCGATTGTTTTCAGTTGTAATGATAAAAAAATCATGGTACATAAATTTATGTTACATAACTGCTATGTTAGTACTGTATGGTGGGAGGCCATTATAGTAGCCAATGAACTAGAAATGTTTTTTTCATTATAGCTGTTAAAAGATATAAAACCTTGAGCTTTTACAGGTTTCACAATGATCTCAATGGAGCAAAATGAGCAAATGCCAGTTGGTGGGTTTTTTCCCTGAAAAGTTCTTAAGGTACATGTATAGGAGATAGTGAGATCCTGGGCTTGAAAGATAATAGGTGCCATGGTTCCTGAAACTTTGTGACAAATTGGGAGCATTTTTAGAGTGCTTGCGTTAAGTACTTGTTGAGCAGTAGATAAACCTGAAGCTTATCTTGTTGGTAGGATATATTATCACTACTTTTGAAGTAGATATATATGAAGTAGACATAAATGGCTTCTCCTGTTTTGAAACGAAGAGATCTTTCTGGCCACGGTGATCAACGAATATTGTATAATAGAAAACCATGAAAGTTTTGAGATTTCGTTCTTTCAACGCACTGCGTCGTGTTTGTGATTGTTTCTTTATGGTGAAATACGTATGATGCCTGATTCATAGATATGAAAGATACTTCTCTAGTTTAAATAAAAAAATCTATGGTGACTAATTAGATCAGGTCACCATAGATTAAAAACTCAAATTACCCAACTCAAAATACTAGGTGAGTTGGGTAATATAAAACAACCGAAGTGTGACAAAGTAGCTTGATTGAAAACATACATGGTTGATTGAATACATATCAAAATTATCTCAACGCTTTCAATTCACTGTGTATAATTGTTGGTCATTGTGTTTAGAAGTTGCAATGATATGAGGTCATAAACCAGGGGAAAAAAAATGTAGTTAATGTGTAAAATTGAATGATGCGAGCGTTTGTGGGATTTAAATAAGTGAATCACTTCTGATGGAGACAAACATTCTTACACGATGCATTTTTTGGTATACATATTTCATATCAGATAGTTGCGTTCGAGGTGTTTGGTTTTCTCGTATATGAAAATTCAGTTGATCGATAATTTTCGTGTTTCACCTTTGAACTGCTCCAGGGTCTGCTGCATCTTTAATGTGACATTGCTGAACATTTATGTAATTTGTTTGTGGGGATATTGATACATAACATTTTTATGTGTTTCTAGTGTGTTCTATCTAGTGGAAAAATGGTATCAAAAACAGTCTCTAAGCAAAAGTCATTGTAAGCTGGGATGTACAGGTCAAAACTCTTTAATAACTTGAATTCCATGAGAAGCAGAAAAAAATTCAAGTTATAGAAAATATATTTGTAATATGTAATAAAAAATTACATGGATGTATCTATAGTAAGTTAGGGATCTTTATGTAAAAGTTGAAAAAGCCAGCTCATTACAGCAATGCCAAGATGCAAAATCATGTAATGTAGCGTAAAATCTTTCAACTTGTTAAACATGCGTAAAATCTTAGAGCGTATAATAAAAATAATGAAGGCGTGCTAACTCGGACTGATGGTCCAAATCGGCAATGATGTGATTGTCGTAAGGCTTTTATCGCGTCCACACTCGTTAAATCTCTTCCAAGTGTCCCAAGATGGCAGGCAATTGAAAGAAAAGTAGCCTACTGAAGGGATGTTCAAAAGCATAATGCCATGCCTTAACATAATTTATCGCCCTCAAAAAATTCTTACAGAAAAATCTTTAACTAACTGATCAGATTAGCCTTATGTTTTTACACTTGCACAACGTTTCGCCTCCCTCCTAGAAGCTTTGTCAGGTAGACAAGAAAGGTAGGAAAAAGGAAAGATAGAAACATTGTGATCTTTATTTACAGTCATCATAACTCGATTCAAACTTGAGGTTAGATAAGGCTTTGTAAATGGTTGACTTGTGTCTCTTGCACACTTTCTATTTTTCTTAGTTTTATTTTCTAACTGACGAAGTCCCTAAGAGGGAGGCGAAACGTAAAGGTTTAAAAAAAAAATCCACTTAACATTCATCGTTGTGGTGAGATAGGACTTTGTGAACAGTTGACTGTTTAGTCTTTTGCGTGCGCTACCTTTTTTTCTTCTATTTTCTACCTGACAAAGCCTTTAGTTTGGAGGAGAAACGTCGGTGTTTTAAAAAGGTCTACCCAAGACGGTTGAAATTTTTCTATTTTAAACAACTTTTTTTAGTGCTGATAAATTATGAAACGATGTTAGAAAGTTAGATGATTTGAGTTGCAATAGAATTTTATTATCTTTTCAATGTTGGGACGATTTTGCACCTTGATGTTTGCTGGAAGTTTTGAGTATAGACACATTTCTATTTCGAAGCTTTTTATTTTATCTTTAACACAGTGACGTGGTTGTTGTATTATGGGTGAAAAAGAGAAGGTTCAACTCTATTTCATTTTAACCTCTGGGCATTTAAACTGCTACTGTACAAATGTCTAACAATAATCTTGGAATATTCAATGCTATGATAAAGTTCTAATCTTTTGAGCTTACAGTGGAATGGAGTTCAAACCAATGTTTATAGGCTGCGTGCAACTTAGTCATTGCAAAGAAATTGTAAATTGCAGTACGATAGTTGTATAATTAGGTTTGCCAAAACGAGGAGCGTATATGCGATTAAGTTAGGTTCCATTTTGTATGGTAATGCAGTAAACGTATTTAATTTTTAAAAAAACAAAGTAAAATTGAAATGTAATGTGGTGTGATTAGTTGCCATATAACAGGGCTTGACAAATTTGTGGTTTCTGTTATGGTGGTTCTTAATTTAAAAATTCTTCACAGTACGTTAGTTTAGTGATAATAACAAGTTTGCTACTAATAATGCAGTAATTAATCTCTTAAATTACAAAGTTATCGCTTCACAATCTGCCTAACAATCGGGTATAAACGTTTCTTTTAATGGCAATCTTGGATTAATGTTATGTTAATGAATTACACAGCTGTCAATTTTGGCTAATCTCGCAGATGCCCTTTTATTGCTGGATTGCTTTTTTTGTTTGATTTATATTATTTACGTGTGGAAATTGGTGTTTTTTTTCTATTATTAATGATGATCTTTTCATGCTCAACTTTATATTTTTTTTTAATGCTCATATATATTTTACATTTTTTTTTAATGCTTTAACAAATACAGGCATACCTCACTTATATGGCAGGTAGAGGACCGGACCAGCGCCATAAAGCACAACAAGCTTTTTTTTTGTCTCATACCAGTGCATATAAAAGCTTGAAAACAGGCTTAACATTTATTAAGTGCACAATAACGCTAGACCTATAAAAATGTGGTAAAACTAATGAGTTACATTGATGAAGGCTGAAAGCACTGCTTTCGAAAATCGTAGGAGCATAGCGAGCCCCGCCTAAAATAATATGAAATAATTGAAAAAAGCTGCATTAGTGAAGCGCCATAAAGTGAGGGTACTATTGTATAAGGTGAAGCAAAGGCTACTGAAAAAACTGGTTATCGCTACTACCCAAAGCTGTAACGAGGGTGAGGCAAGCGAGGCACAAGCCTCGGGCTCACAAAGTGAGAGGGCGCAACTTCCCATTTTTGCCTTGGGCTCGATATAAGCTAGTTATGGCTCTGCTACTACTCATTCAAAATGCAATGTTGACTACATGTATGTGAAACTAGCTCTGTAAACCCTTACTGTACATTACTATCCAATGAAACATCTGTTATTTATTGATTAGAAGTTGACCCGATCTGTAGCATGAGATAAGGCGTTCTGGAGGTAATAGTACAAACTTGAGATTCATAACTACAAAATTAACATATTTGTACTTTTTACATTCACAACCAACCAACCAACCAAAACTAGTGACAGAATGCTACAAAAAGTTTTTTATGACAAATATGCACAGATCGGAATAACTATTATTATAAAAACCAGTTTTGTTATTATGTTCATTAGATATTGTTGAATTATTAACAAGTTTAACTAAAGAAGAAATGATTCCCAAATAAGCTTTGCAATAGGTAGTGACGTTTAGGCTCACCTTGTGTATTATAACATTCACTAACATTGCATGTTTATTATGTGTTTTTTTCCCTAGTGAAAAATTTGTCTAGAAGCTGTTGGCTTCTGATCATGTTGGAATGAATAGGAAACATGTTTGTCTCAGCACATTAATAATCAGCATTTCCTATAGTTTAATCCATGATAATGTATTTCATACTATAGATGAGCTAGTTACAATTAAACATGTTTTTATCAACTTTTGTTGGTTTCCATACCAATTAGGAACCACTAAGAACTAGGTAGTAGTGTACCTAGATTCAAAGAAAATTTGTCAAGCCCTGTGTAATGATTTCAGGACATGATGTAAACATTATTTTGTGGCATATTTTGCGTTTGTGATCACCCATAAGTCATAACCTGGATATGTCACTTTAAGACTTGACGATGGACTTTGCTGCTAAATAAGAATGTGACCAACGCAAGGTAATTTTTGGAAACTTCGCAAAGGGATTTTCTTCTTTTGTGGCAAAGTCTTACCAATCCATAAAGTGATGAGCCAAAATCGACAAATTGGGGTCTGCTGTAAATGATGGGTTGAACGAAAGGGGTTTCAGCTACAAACCTTGGAATGTGCACAATTTGGATTCACTGAACAAGTTTATGAGCGTATTATGCTCACATAAATTTGACTGCACTTCTGACAACGTGATCCGGAAGAGAGGGACGAGGTTTGCGCTGAGTGGTGTTTGCTACAATCTTTTCAACCCTTCATTTATAGGGATACATAGTGCTGTGCTTTGAGGAACCGGTGAGTTAGAGAATCTTATACATATAGTTTATTTTCAGTGCTTTCAAAGATAGTCGCTTCAGTCCTGTCACACGAGACGAATTCTCAAAACTTCACGTTTCTGTCTCTATATTACGCCATTTTGAAGATGGAGCGGATTACCTAGATTGGGAAGTAAGTTGGTTTGAAATTTTTTTTTTTTTGGTAATTTTTTTTTGTAGTAATATTGCTTTCTCGTGGTATTGTATTTATAATGGCACCTTTATAATTTGCCGTAGATTGGAATTCATGGAATCAGAATAGAATTCATTAATGAGAAGGGGTCCAAGCGTACTGCCACGTACCTCCCTGAAGTTGCGCCAGAACAAGGTATGAGTTAGTGGCAAGTGCAAAACTTTTACTCGATATCCACACTGATGATTAATATTTCCAACATTTGCATATACATAGCTTTAGTATGGCTATCTCTTGAATTTTATAATAGGCTATATTTCAAACAACTTAACATCAAAATGTCAACATGTATAATAAAATAGAACCTACTCGGCATAAATCAAACTAGAGTAAAATCTGGTTATCAGTGATGGGCACCAACTACTTTAAAAGTGATTCAACTACAACTAACTAATAAAGTAATTTTAACTACTAGTTAACTACAATTTTGTAAAAGTAACTACAATTACTTTTCAATTACTCAACTTTAAGGTAGTTGAGTAATTGTAACTATTTTTCCACTGTGGCAACTGGCTAGTATAAAAAGTTAACATTATTTTTATTTAAATGAAGATTGTTTTTAACAAAAAACTTTTTGTTTTTAGACTGTTTTCGAATGGCATAAATGTTAAATGAGAATTTTCACTAAAAAATGTTTGTTTTTCAATACAAGCCATTTTTATTTTGAAAATGGTAAACAATTATTACATTTTCAAACAAGTTTCGGAAGATTTACTTCCTTCTTCAGGAAGGAAATAAATCTTCCGAAACTTGCTCTAAAATGTAGTAACTTTTTACTATTTTCAAAATAAAAATGGCTTGTATTGAAAAACTGAAACATTTTTCAGTGAAAATTCTCATTTTTATTATTATTATTTTTTTATTATTTCTTTCAACTTTGGTGGATTAGCTTTACATAGCATGGAAGAATGCATGCAAAATGACCATCTTTTAAACCAATATGTTTAAAATCTTGCACGTTCACGGTGTATGTATTTGACCTGCCATATCCAAAAGACACTACAGCAGAACTGCAAATTTCTGAAACTTACACTAGTTATTTATTACCATTATTGGTAGTAGTTAAATTATGTAGTTAATCACCATGTAAAGTAATTAAACTAGGTAGTTGTAATGACTTCACATGAAGTAGTTATTACTACCCAGTAATTACTGTAAAAGTAATTTAACTATACATACTTTCCATCACTGCTGGTTATTATGATAATTCGGGGATTGGTGATTTTTGGTAACATAAACTGGTTGATAACATTAAACAATGGATGAAAATACACCAATCAATGCCTTGCAACTGGCTGATTAAGAGACTTAATGGCCGATTGGTAACATTATCAGTGATCACAAAAACAGTATTCTACTGTAGTAATGACTGGCGTCAGGTAATAAGAGTTGCACATTAGTTCTAGTTATATGGATGCTATTTATTTATTTATTTAGTTTTTTATTTTTCTGTATTGGGGTGAGGAAGATGTTTGACCACATTTGGTCAATGAGTTATTGGCCATTGCATAAATTATACCTTTTGTTTTATCATTTTTTTGTAATTTGGTATCAACTGAATTCTCTGTTGTGCAGTAATCGCCCTAGACATAACTTGAGTGCTGTTTAAACGATGACTTTTTTTGTGTTGTTGTTGTCTATAGGGTGGGACCATATACAGACTATAGATTCCCTTCTCCGCAAAGGAGGGTACAAGGGGACAATAACGAATGACATTCGTCGCTCTATCAAACTGACACGCTACCAAAGCGAAAAGATAACCGTCAGCTACCAGGAGTACATGAACCACTGGCGCAACCGGCGGTGCTAGCATTACGCCAACTTAGGACACTGCAATTGGTCTTTCTGCCCATCCACCGCCGCTGCCACGTCGACGAACACCACGACCACCACCACCATCACAACGGGGACTACTGTCACCATCCAGCCGAGCCATTTTCGTCATCATCTACGTCTTTCATACGTCACTTCAACTCAGGAACATCAACGTAGCAGCAGCGGGGGTCATCCCCTGTGAGCAGCGGCGGTGAATTCACGAGGCAGCAAATTTTCTGTATTTTTTAATTATGTTTTTCTTTTTTTAGTTTGAACCTTGCTTGCTGTCTTGTTTCTTTTTCATCTTATTCTTTCTTACTCCTGTTCTCCTTTCTTTTTTTCATTCGTCCAGGAGTGCGTCATTGCCAGAACTTCTGATGCAGGTTTTGTTCTTTGGGAACTTGACTTTCCCATTATTTTCCCCCCTTTTTGCTTAATCCTCTAGTTTTTGATTTTGCGCCTCTGCTCATTGGATCGGTTGTTGCACATCCATTGAGAGAAACTAAAACATGCTTCAGAACTATGGTTTTTCTTTATGGCATTGAAAGGGATTTTAAAGAGATAGGTCGACATAAATATGCTATGAATCATAGTACAATTGATTTGAATATATTTATTTTTTTGTTAGTTTATTTTTTCTTTACGAAGGAAAGCATTTCGTGACTAAGAATAAGAGTTGCTTTATCAATCTAAACGTGAGTTAATTTATATTTTTTTGAAGTGCACAAAATTAACTGCTGCACTGCTCTTTTATTTTGTTACGATACGTTTGTTTATTTCCATGTTGACTTTTGTTTGTTTTTCAACTCGGTTGGTACGATTCCATATTAGACTTTCATTGGTTTAAATAACATAGGTTTATGATTAGACAAACTTATAGTGAGCCAAGAACGTAGCATAAGCTGTCATTGGCCTAACGTTTGCGAGGTAGTTTTTCTGGTGTTAGAAAGAAACCCTCGATGAAAAAAATAAAATAATAAGAGGTGCAAAAAACAAGACGAAGATCTGTATGAAAACACACATAACAGTATTTTTATTTTCATTATTATTTTCCATCCCGTGCTTTGATTTGCTTGTAAACCAAACCACCCCTTTTTAAATTACTTTTTCTTCTCTCGCTCTCTCTCTCTCTATTCTTCATTTATTTTGTCTTTACCAATTAGAAGCATCTTGTTGATAGTGATTGGGCATAAATTCGCTCCATTTACAAGTGAATTTTCTGCCAGTGAATTTGGCACCTATCACCTAATCAATTTAAAACGAAATATGCCAGATTTTTAATGGATGCTCCAACACATTAGCGTGACTTTTTCTAATGGTATAAAAAAATCGTCGTGTGGCTCAACTCAAATAGGAAAGGGGGGTGCTATCGAATTTGTTGAGACCTCCCCTGCCTTTCGCCTGCATTTGCCAGCGCTTTGCTTTACGAGCACCCAACTTCTGAGTCATCCCTACTCTCTTCCCTTTCGATATTGGGTCTTTGAAAACTGGATAATCAGTTCTTCTTCCAGCAATGTTGATGAGCGTATCAAGGTTAAGGAAAATGTTCGAACATATTTTCTCGACTGCTAATTAGCAGTCACAATCCAAAGTATGAACTTTTCCAGCAGACTATTTTGAATTTATCCTACTGGAAGGTTTCTTTGTGAGTTTCTATTAGAAAAACCTATTTATTATTTTCCATGTTTATGTGGAAAGTTTTTCTCATTGGCAATTGAGATCTAATTTCATGCCGGATCACCTAATGTGAAAATCCTGAATTATCTAAACGTACAAGTCCTTGTGTGAACTACACCCATAGTTTTCTTTCACTTTTGAATAGACCAATGAAATGTTTCTTCTTTCTTTCACTTTTGAATAGACCAATGAAATGTTTCTTCTTTAGAATGAAACGTGTTTCTTCGGTTTGTTGAAATTACTTCTCATTGGCTATTCGTTAATTTGATGCTGGATCACCTGGTGTGAAAATCGTGAACTACAGATTTAGGAATCCTGGTGTGAAAACTGTCGACTGCCATCGATAGTTCACACTTTTGAATTACAAAGACTTAAACCTCAATACGTCATTGACATTGCATAAAAAAAATTTATAATTATGAATGGTTTCCGATTTGAATCGATTATCAATGATGGTGCAAAATCATGAAATTGTGCATTTTTTTTCACATGCAGAATGGTAACAGAATTTTGTTGCTCGTAAACTAATTATGCTTAAAGAAAATTTTTTTTGTCTCTTAAAAAGTGCTCAATGCGGCATGCGCCACACAATTTTGTCAAAAAAAGTCACATTAAAACGTTAATTAGAAATTTTTTTTGCTTTAAACGTGCATTGTTTTTTTCTGTCTCGGAGGGAATCGACACATCTAGCAATTTTTTGTGTTACTTTATTTTTAATCATTAGCAAACCGACAGACGGGGCGTGCCTCGTTAACAATGTATTTGCATTAATGGTGGTCAAAATTTAAATTTTTTTTGTCATGCTTGTTGTCTGTATTAATAATTTTCACACAAACAAAATACATGGGGATATAAAAAAAAAAGATTAAAACTGCCTGTTGTTAAGATTTTATAATAGAGGATGCCCACTACCTGAATTTCCTTTGACGTGTTCTGTAGTTATCCCATTGTAGATTAACGTATATCATGCTCCAATTTATTTTTTTTTTTAAACAAAACAAAAAGAAATATTAATATTAACTTCGTGAAATTGTAAACCTGGAAACGAAACGACTGTCGAATCTGTTTCTCAGTTTGGAATCTCAAGTTGTTGAAAAACTAGGTGCCTTGTACTTAGTGATCAAGGTTTACCAGTGACGGAGATATGAAAAATGAAATCAATCAATTCACCTTCCTTGAACAAGTTTATAGTGTGGTAGCACAATTCCTGTTGGATTTTTTACAGTTGCAGTGTAAAAAAAAAAATAATAAAATAATAACAACTTAATCTATTGCTGTTGCATCTTAAATCCAAAAAACTGGTGGGATCATGTTTTTTTTGTTGTTTTTACTCTTCAGAAATGCACAACATTGTAATCGACACCTATTTTTCCATAACGCAAATCGAATGGAGGAAGCCAAAAATGATGCAATTCCACATTTGTCGATAACTGCTTTAGCAAAAATCATTGTGAAAATTTGGCTCTTTGAAATGGGAAAGGTAACAAATTTTTTCCTCCCAATTTGTGTAAAGTATTGAAGAAACATTTTGTTTGAAAAATCATAACGATGCAAAGACGGGAATTGTGCCATTTTCTCTTCCGATATTTCAAGCTGTATAAAATACTAATGCTATTAAACTTGCAAACGGCACTTGCACTGACATTCAAGCGTGGGTTTTTCTTTTTTGGTTTAATTTTGAGAGGAGGTCATTTGCAGATGGTCGATTTTGTAATTAAATGCTGAAGCTATTTTAGCACGTAAAGGTGCAATTTGCAATGTTCTGGAAGAAATTTCCTTTTACCTTTTGGTTTCAAACTTGCATTGCTAATACAGTTTGAGATGACTCTTAACTTTGTCTCTGCTATCGAGTCGGAAATCTGACAAAATCGGCGTCATTTGATGTCTTGGTGTATTGAACGTTTCTTGTTCGAAACTTGAGCTGATTGTGGCAGGTGTTTGCTGTTTTTTCAAAGAAAAAAAAATTTCAGTGAATCATGTGATGTTACGGCATTGTATGGGTACACAAGCTGTAATCTGTCATGTTCGTAATAATACCCACGTCTATTTGGTGACGGATGGTGGTAGAAGGCCGATTTCTGCATATGACTTTTGACGATAAAATCGAGATGAAATTAAATACTTTTTTGTTTCTGGTAATTTTTACTTGATGCCAACAGCAGTAGAGTTTAAGTCGGAAGTTTTTTGTATTTGTCAAAAAAAAAAAAAAATAATTGAACTCAATAATAATGTGTCAACTAATTGAAGAAAAATTGTTGATGATGTACGCAAAAATTGAAGACAAAAAATGCTTAGCCACACAAAAATGTTATAGAGCAATTGAATCGTAGGATTGTACAGTTAATATGCTAGCAGTGAATCATGTTATAACACTTCTGTGGTTTGTGAACTGCTGGTGATATAAGTGTTTTGTTTATTTCAACAAAAAAAAAATTAGCTACAAAATATAAAATAATAGATGAAAAACAAATTCTTTGCAAAATCTCTTTATCTCTACAGTATTTTTTTATATAAAAAAAGTGCTAAATATGGTCAAATGAAACAAGTAGTATGCGGTGAAATTGAATTCGATATTGGTCTAGTTCATGAGTCAAGTTGCACCAAAAACTGGCTATGCAAAAAAATAAATTATTTAACGAATTAGTAATTTTTTGCATTCATAATATAATTTAAGCTTCATCTCTAACAAAAACAAAATGTCGCTTCTTTGCAAAGATATGTAATTTTTTTACATATGACGATGTTTAGAAAATGCTCTATGATTTTGTTTCACACAAGTTCTTGCACACCATTGATAACATTCCGAGATCTATGTAAGGAAAATTTTTTGACTATCATCACGTAGTTGTCTAATTAGGCTTAACGATGCACTAATTTTCACAGGACTTTCCTACGATCATCTCTTAAAATTGGTTTTATCATCTTTAAAAATGCAGGATCACTGTTCTGCGGTGTTTGATCATCAGTGTATTAATGTCGGTGATTACCGATGGAGATCTCTCCGTCGGTTTTCTTTGTGTTGGACGTTGAATCAAGATATGGTGGTGAATTCATACACAGCTAGTTCATGTAGTAAACTGTTGGTGTGTAGTTATTAGGACAGTTCAATGTGATTTTTGTCAATAGAGCCAGTTTTTTGCCTGTAACAACAACCATGGAACGTGTGCACACACTTTGATATTTGATTTCACGGGTTTTTTTGCAAATTTGTTTTGGGAGAAGATGATTTGGGGGTTGGAAATTTGTTTCATTTGATTGTACTTTCAACATGTAATATTTGTTTGTTGCTGCAAAGTGGAATGATGGCCTTTCAAGAACTTCTTGTTTTCAGTCGTCACGTTTCCAGCATGTTGAGAAAAAAAAACAACTTGTTATTACGATTATTTTTATAGAACATCTCTGGCAACGTTTGGTGATCATTCCATTTTGTTTGTAGAGATGATGTATTTTTACTCAAATTGAATATTTTTTATTCCCCAATAAATGAAATAATAATAATAATATTAACCTTGGAAAAACTGATAAAAAAATTAACTACTACTAATGTAAATATAACGCAGAAACAAAAATTACCTGTACATAAAAAAACATGGCAATTGGTAAATGTCTAACCAAGCGGATTTTGCAAAGGAAACTTTAGGATTTTTTTGTTTTAAGTAGAAAAACAAAAAATCAACAACAACAACAACAACCAAATCGTTTATTTTTGATTTTCACTGTTTGTATATTGCTTTTGAGATATCGTGAACACTAAAGGAAAAAAACATAACATTTCAGTAATTTGTATGCTAAACAAAAAACATTTTTCACTATTGTTCCACTGTATTGGAAAGGAATTTTTTATTTTTAATCTGCCTTGTATTGATAGTTGTAGTTGTACAAGCCTTGTCGATGCTGTGTATAACTTGATGTCTTAAGGTATTGTGAAAGATTCACCAACAATAGTTGATGCATTGAAATGCATACAGAAAATGTTCGGCTATAATTGTACAGCCGACCCTAAAAATACGTAAAAATGTACAGATCGCTCGATCCATGAAGTTTGTGTCATTTATACTTGAACGGGTTAATTAAATTTCAGATGCTTGATCCTGGTCACAGCACCAATTTGATGTGTGATCCTGGTCACTGCACCAATTTGATGTGTGTGGTTGCTTATGTGAAAGTGCTCTAAAGTGCACGGTCGAATTGCAACATCACCGATTGATAACATCCGAAACATTGAAATAAGTCGATGAAGTGAAGCTAGGTTCATTGTATAGCTCGATAATGTGAAAGATTCATGTTTGATCGTTTGCTCGAATTATGCCATTGGGTTGTTTCGTGGATTTGAAATTGGTCAAAAGAAAAAAAAAATTTTTTTTTTGGAATTGTCATTTATTAAATTAACATGTCTGTACTTTGTGTGAATTGCTTACACATGGTTGTTGCTGGTGAATCTTTATCACAAGTTGGGATTTTTAATAGAACGATATAACGATTAGCGAGATATGCTTGAGTGTAATCACCTTTCAGAAGACTCGTAAACATAGCTTTATATTTTTTTGCAAATGTTGTTTCAGTAGTGGAAAATGGTTCAGTGGGTCCTTCACTCGTGAATGATACATTACAAATAATATAATAATAATAATAAAAATTATTATTATTATTATGATGATTATTAAATAAATTCACTGGTTTTTTGCAGCTGTTTAATGTACAACATTAAGCGAAAAAAAATTGTAGCGTAGATTTGCATTACTTTTGAATTTATTGTTTTATCTTATTTTTTTGTCCTCTTTTTATTATTTTCCGAAAGACGTTGTTGGAGCAATGTTAGTCATTACGCATGTTTCAACTTGTAAAATACTAAACAATTTTTACATTGTACTATTATACAATTTTTACTAAATAAATGAACAACAAATATTTCATAGTATTCGAGGTTTATTTATTCTTGTTCTTCATCGATAGCTCGTCATTTGTTGAAACAGTCACTTTGTGTTTGTCAATAAATACACATTTATATAATATGTTAAATAGAGTAAGTAATGTTGTATAGTTTGTTTTATTTATGAAATTGTGTATTATATAACCCCAATGTCAGAATGGTGCAAATTTTCCTAAATAAATTTGCATCGGACACACGTCTGGGGAACAGTACAGGCATTTTCGTTTTAATTGAGTTGTTGGGTGGAATAACGGCGTAACTCAAAATGATGTGGTTTTGAGTAAAAGGGCAAAAACTTCTGGCACCTTTAAATTTAAGAGTAACAAAAATTCTTGTCAACTGTACAGTTATACAGGGAAAATGAACAGGTTTTGCGAACAATGTTAGCTTCAGTTGACAAGTTAGAGGCTAATTAAAAAATGGAATTTTCAAATATCGTGCTAATTTATAAATGCATTTAAGCTCTTTTTTCAAAGATTGCTATTATTTTGGAAGGGAAGTAAGCGAGTTAATCAACCAGGAAGTGAAGCGACAAAAAGAAAGAAATCACAAAAAATTTCACATTTGCAATAGTTGAGTTCCATGTTCTTGCTTCAAAAAGTTTGAAAGTGCAAATTATATGCAACCCTTTATGCTATAGACTGGTCTAAAATGATTTCGATATATGCATTTTAAGGAATAACGACGTAAGTGGATTTACGCCTTTTGTTACATCCAACTCCCCAATCACTAATGCCAATGTAGATTTAGTTTTAAAAGTACCGGGAAGCTTAAATGTGACTGAAAGATTATTTTCATCATTATCTTGATCATGCTGTGTTGTTTATGTTCACTGCTGGCTCCTGTTGGCGAGCAGCGTTCTTTCACGAAGACGACATCTCGAGCCAGGATGGAGCCGAGTTAAGATGTTGGACAAAAAATTTCTGTTCCGGGATTGCGTTTTCGATGCAACGCTGATGATGTTTAGGAACATGAAACTGCGTAAGTGGATTGCTGTTTTTTATTTTTAATTTGAAACTACTTATTTGTTTTATCGATGGCTTGAATTTGTGATCGGGGCATTTCTTTTTAAAATTTTGTAATGTTTGTTAACTTATGCTTTGCTTATTGGTTTATTTTGCTTTCATTTAAGCATATCTATAAATCGTGTGGTGTGTTGAACTTTTTGAAAAAGTCTGGTTAATTTTGGCTCTTGCGACTATTTTTAGAAGTGGGGAACGAAAGTTAGTGGAGCTTGAACTCTCTCCACAATGAAATTCGTAACCGCTGTCTGTTTGCATTTGCCTTCGGTGTGTGCATTTATAGTTGTAGGTAACACTGTGATTTGGATCTTTTAAGTGGTTTTTTTTTTTATGTTGGGTTCATGGTCGATTTTTTTTGTGATTTAGTTTCTACGATGACACTGCGTACGCATAGTTGTACAGTACAAATTCGGCCTTATACTGTTCAATATATCTTTTGGTCAATATAATGCTGTTTTTATTTAGCAAATTACTACCGATGTGCTTTAAAAAATTCGACCTTGTGCAAAGTGCTAAATTTCCTGCACCGTAAACGTACGCTTGGGATGTTCTGCATTGATTCTACGTTTTAAAGTTCTCTATATCTGTTGTGAGTAATAGTACAAATATGCATACTGCTTTTGTTTGTGTTTGATAGGCTTGATCATTATACAGGGTGTTCCTTAAAAGGGTCTAGTCGAGTTTTACACAGTTGCTACGCATTAAAACAAAGCAAAAAGTCAAATTTAAACATAAACTTGGAATTATTTGCATGCCTTTAGCGATTATGGGACACTAAGCTTATGAAATTAATAATTTTCTCAAAGGGAAGCTTTTTCAAACTTATGTTTATATAGATTTTTTGCTTTATTTTCATGCATAGCTTCTGTGGTTAAAATTCGACTAGCTAGACTTTTTAAGAACACCCTGTATGTAGTTGATAAATGGGTTTTTTATATCATTTTTTACTTAATTTTGATTCGGTTTTTTTGGACCTTTAAAAACAAATTTTATTTTTATTAATTCTTATGGTTAATCACTTTTCGTTAGTGCTTTTCCAATTATCACTTCAGTCTTGAAGAACAGATTAACGACACTATTTTAGCCGTATTGCTGCAGAATTTCTTATATATCGTGTTTACTTAGTGGATTCTATTCAACATTGGATTTTATTATTTTTCAGATATAACAAGTTTGTGATCAGTTGACCAAAATATGCCTCTTATACTGTCAATGAAAACAACATTCTGAAATGAAGGTAAGACAAGTGACTTAATATGGAAAGAAATTTGATTTACTGGCATTACAATTTGTACAATTGCTTGACAAGAGCAATTTACTATTGTTGAGATAAATTCGAATGTTGAATTTTTGCCCTGCATTTTATGAACTGCATGTGAATTTTTATAGCTGAGTACTTTACATTTACTTGACAAAGTATTTTTCGATTATTGATGGTAGTTTTCTAATTAAAGGGCCTGGTGTGAAAGGGTGATACGTAACATTTTTGTCAAAAATGACCTAAAAGCAATTTGCGAATGTGTTAGGTGCAGTTCCACCCCCCTAACACATAATTTTGACCATAACAGCAATGTGTGCAAAGATATTAGTGCAAGAAGTGTGAAATAGCCCATAGACAGCAAGTTCAGATCGTTAAACCTATTTTCCTCAAAATTGTAAAAAATGTTACGTAACACCTTTTCACACCAGGCTCTTCAATTGTAACTGGGGAGAAATAAAACCAATGAATTACCGTTGCGTTAGTTGACTTAACCTTCAAGGCTGTTAGTGCGCTTTAAAGCTCAAAATGACTAGCCAGTTGACATTATGTTCGCGTAATTGTCTGTTACTGTCAATATCATTCTATTACGCCTTGGCTGCCATAATTCAAGAGTGATGCAAACGTGCCAATCTTCCCAACAACTTCTAAATACTTGACTTGTCGCGGACAGCTGAGATGAATAATGTTTTTTTCTCTCTCTCATTTGTTGTTGGCATTTATCCATATTTGAACTATATTTTGGGCTGCAATTTTATATTGTGACTGTTAATGTCTTTGCAAAGTCCTTAAAAATTGTTTGTTTTGCTTTCCAACCTCGTCTTTGATGTTTGAATAAGAGGATCATAATTAACCATTAAAAAAAACTCGGACAGTTGTCCCGTTCATGGCGCTCCCTTTTGGCATAAGCGTTTCGAAATTAAACAATTAGAAAACCGACTTCAAATAAGACAAAACAGTTATGTCTCGATTATGATGCCCCCTTTTGGCATAGGCGTTTCAAAATTTTGGGAGACCACCGGAGAAGATTTCAAGTTGATTGCCCAAGTTTCATCCCAATCGAACCAGCGGTTCCTCTGAATAATTGGTGTACATAAAACAAAACAAAAAACATACGGGTTCGAATTGATAATCTCACTCTTTTTTGAAATCGTTTAAAAAAGCAACTTGATACGCATAAGGCAATCAAATGAGATATTTAAAATTGCATTTTGGATGGAATTTAGGTTATCTTATAGCAAGGGTGGAAACAAACATGTTACAATGTGATAATTTACAGTGGTTCTGTAAATTGAATTTGCTGCAATGTTATTAATTTTTGTCAAAGGTTTGCATATCTCTTTCACATAAAAACTTAAAACTCACCCACTGCCATTTTATAACATTATATAGGCTTGTGAGGTGTTTTTGAAATGTCTCGTCAAATTTTAACCACAAATGCTACGCATCAAAACCAATCAAACAACCCATATAAACATGGGTTTTCTAGAAATGCTTTCCTTTTGTTATAATAGTGAAGTCATGTACCGAAGGATGAAGTGAAGTCATGTACCATATTTTCGTGAATATAAGACTCATCTTGTACAAGATTTTACACAGGGTGCTCCCTAGCTGTGTGTTATATAAATTATAATAAACAACTAGGTACAATGAAAAAAAAACCATTATTATACCTGTAAAATATAAAAAAAAATATATGAATGAGTGTTTTATTTGGGGTTTTCAGTATCCTCCAGTGTCTTTATCATAAAACATGTTACATTACATAACATTAGAGCCAATCACAGCTTAAGTTTCATTGTACAGTAAGCTGTTTCTTAAGTGTATCTTGTGTGGTGTGCTTCTTATAATCGGGTGCGTCCTTTATAATTCCTAAAAGTTTTTAAAGATATTTGAGTGCATCTTATATTTGCGAAAATACGGTAAATGCATAGGCTTAGTGTTTCAATCGCTAGGTATGAAGATAAGTATGTATTTCTAGACTCTTGTTCATATAGACCTTATGCTTTGTTTTGATGCGTAGCATTGACGACCTTTTAGGAATAGGAACACCCGGTATAGGACGCTGAACTTTTGTGGAGAAATATGTTGGTTATATTTGGTTACCATAAATTGGGAGTTTGCTATGAATTAATTAAGCTTATAATTGCATGGTGTGGCAAGTTTTGTAATTTAGCGTAGATCACATTTCCAATGTCATTTTTAGATTAAAAGAAGTTTGAATATATTAGATTTACTTCGTGATGAGTCATAGGATTTTTCATGTGTGGATTTACAGAAGTAGGTTTTTCCATAGGCCGCCTATCATTAGTATTTTTTTTTGATTGATTTCTATGCAATGTTTGTGAAGTTTTGTATATTATTGGATATCTCTCAGAGGAGGTGGGGCACATTTTATTTCATTAGCTAGAACAGGGTTGTCCAACTTCAGATAATCTGAGCGCCGCATTCAAAAAACTTATTAACCCAAGGACTGCATCCAGAATATTAAGTACATATAAAAAGACTTGGAGACTCATACCGTTAGGTTTAACAAGCACTTCTCAAATTTTGCAATGAAGAAATGTTACATATAAAAGTCTGTATTGAAACACAATAATTTATTATGTGTTTTAACATACAGTAGTAATTATTTTTCTTTTCTACTAGTCAATCTACTAGCTAAGAACACGGTGCTGTAATACGATGTTCTAACCCATGAGAGGGCCGCAGAAAAAAAGTTTTGAGGGCCGTGTTTTGGACAGTTTTGAGCTAGAACTTTGTACATTACATACTAATACATACATTGCATGCTAAGTTACATGTTTCCTTAGGTATTTGTTTCAATGTTATTTAATGGGTTTTGGGAACCTACTTCCTCGTTGATATTCTACTTCTTCCGCATCAAGAATAGAACAACTGTTAGCAAAAATCTTTTGGCATCACAAATCATTTTCTCGAATTTTTTTTTATTTTGGTAGGACGTTAATTTAGGTTGTTTTTTCATTATTTGTTTCCATTTCTTTATTTTATTTTATTTTTATTTTTTGTATAATAAGACTTTGACATTGCTGCTACTGGTTTTTATTTTCTGCTCGCTGGAGTTCAATGTTGTGTGGGTTAAGCACTTTTCCGATTTTGCTTGCATCACAGGGTTGGCCGCTCTCGTCGACGCACGGACACTGTAGAGAGTGTAGATGCTAAAGATACACAAGCGGATGGTGGAGTCACAAAGAAAACCCGCCACAACGGTACCGTTCTGGCGCGTTGCCAGCCATGGAACCTGTGCCAGAAGTTGGCCGAAGAAGACAAGTCCTTCTTCCGTGACAGCTTCTGCATCATTAAGACCGTAGGTTTGGTTTATGAGCCCCATCTCAAGAGCATCTGCGCAGACCAATTTGCTCTTTTCTCACCAGACCCTCGTCCTTCTCAGTTAGTCGGTTCGTTCGCTCGGTGATCGTGCCCCACGCCACTTTGTCTCCCGCGCACCAACCTGTCAAGTCGTCCAGTCTGAAGAAAATTGACGCACGGAAAATTGTTCGAGATTTTCGTTTTTGCAAATACTACACCGATTTTTTTTTTTTGGAACAGCATTTTTCTTTTTGCTAACGACTTGATGTGTGGTCTGAAAGCGTTTCTAAACACACAAAAAAAAAACTGATGTAAGAATGAAGTGAAAATTGCATCTTTCGTCTCCTAAGCTTTAAGTCGCGACCTATCAACCGATATGGATGAAAAAGCTGATTTCTGTCTCGAAGATTTTGATATCATTAAAACCATAGGTGAGTAATTTTGTTTTCTTCTTTTGTTTTTTTTGGAGGTTTGTTCGTGACAATTTTCCGATTTGTTAAGACAATTTGACGATTAGTTAAGGTTTTTTTTAATTGCTTGATTTTTGATAAATTTTTTTCTTTGTTTTTTTTTTGTGGAGGTTTGTTTGAGAAGCATCTTTTGGTGACAATTTGGCGATTAGTTAGGATTTTTTCTTTTTTGTACTTTTTGTTTTATTTTTAACCCACTCCTTTTTTTTCAGCCACTTTAAATAGGATAAAAGTAAATTGACGGTTTCTTGCACAATGTTTAGTTTGGATGTAACCTTTCCAAAAAAAGCTTTGTTTCAGGATCGCAATTAGCGTCCGACATTGATTTGAACCATTTTTTTAAAGGCATTTTACCAATTATAGTTATACAAGAAATCCTCGGTGCATGCATGTTCATTATATGCACTTTTGCTGAAATTTGTTTTGCTAAAAATGCTAGAAAATAGTTACATGGCGTGATTTTGTGCAGTGTGGTTCACAAGTGACAAATCTGAAGTTTTGCCAATATTCGGATTATTATTCGGATTTTCGTTATAACAGGGTGTTTAAAAAGTAACACGACCAACTTCTATTTGGCTCAGTATTGAAGTTCTAGTGATAATTTATGGACGCCCTAAATATCATTTTAGATTCATGCAGGGTTTGCATGCACTGTGTGAAAAATGGGTGTTGAATGTATCTAACATAGTATGTTGATAGTTGTGGGTATCCAGTTGTTGCATTTTGAGAACCACCGAACCATGCTTCTGGAATATCGTTGAAATTGCTTTTTTAAAACTTAATGGCAACATGGTTATCAGTTAACATTGCTCCACTATTATCATCTTAATGATGATGATGATTGGTGAAAGCAATATAAATTTAGTAGATGCAACAAAAGAAGAGTTGAAATGTAAATATGTATATAGCAATTGAAGGTAACAAATTTTGTTAAATTTGTCACATTAACGTTCTGTAATGTCAAACAAAGAAAATATCTTCACAAGTCACAGCGTGGGTTAGGTACCACTTTTGGATAAACTGTTAAAAAAACTAACTTTATTTTCTTGTATCTCAATCGTACTGAGTTTTTTAGTGAGTTACACAATTTTGTCGTAAATGTCAAGAAATCGCTCGTTTCATGCCAGAAAATTTTGTTAACAGTTTTTTTTTTTTTGTATGTTGAGTTATGTTCGGAAATCGTTCAGTTGTCAATTGCACGAAGTTGTCGTTCGGACGAAGTTCGATTTATAAAACATAAAAAGGTCTATTAAGTTTTGTAAAATCTAAAAATGGTTTTGCTAGTTTATTATGAGTAAGAAAAAAAAAGGCTACGAGTAAAAAGGGTTGTGAAGGACTGACAATCATCGGATATCTTGGCAGCTCGATGCAATTTTCCTTGATTTCGAGATTGCTTAATGTGCAAAATGGCTCGATTCGCTAATTTCTGCTGTTTCTTCTCGTTGAGATATAAAAATAATAATAGCCACCAAGGTTCGCTCATCCATTTATCCTCAGCTGCTGGCAAACCACCAGCTTCAGCAGTTTTCTCTTCACAGACCAGTTAATCCCCTCCATCTGTCAGAAGCTGTGAATTTTAAACCATTTTTGCTGCTTTGATGATTCGGTTTCAAGGCTCTCGTTCGTTTCAACGTTGCGTTTGATCTGCCAAGAATCGACGACATATCGATCTAATTTGTGCAAAACAACTTTTTTTTATCGTATCCTCTCAATGTCACAGGTTTGTTGTTGTTGTTACACGCAACTCTCGCTTTACAAACGTTCCATTTATGAACATTAGCTAAAATGTACGTACAAATATTTTGTTTTGAGGTATACATATCATCTACTTTAATAAAAGCCAATAGTGCTCTTCCTCCACTACACCAGCTATGAAAGCACCACCATGTGTGAAAATGCTGAGACATATACCGAATAGTTACTCTACTTGTGACGAATATTGTGAAGCAATAGGAGTTAAAACAATACATAACTGTGACAAATGTTGCAAAGCAACACGATTTAAAACAATAAATAACTGACGAATGTTGCAAAGCAACACGAGTTAAAACAATGAATTGCGTAATGAAAACAAAAACTTTTCTGTCATTTTTGACAGGCTATTCACTAGTATACAGTAAAGCAGAATTCATACTTATATTATAATAAAACAAATTGTACAGGGTGTTCCTGAAAGGTTAAGCCAAACCATAACTATAGATGCTACGCATCAAAACAAATCAAACAACCCATATAAACATGGGTCCAGAAATGCTTCTTTCAAGATAACACAGGTGAAGTCATCTAAATGCATAGACCAATTGTCTCCTAATTACTGTAAGTATGAGACGATCGGCTTATGCATTTAGGTATGTATGAGCATGCATTTCTGGACTGATGTTTGTATGGACACTTTGCTTTGATGCGTAGCATCTGTGGTTGGAATATGACTAGACCAGGGGTTCCCAAACTTTAATGGACTACGACCCACTTTTATAAATTAGTAAAAATTGGGATCCATCTAGCTTATGTTGTGAAAATTGATATTGGTTAAAATGGATGTTTAGTTTAATACAATTTTACTACATTGGAAAACCCTAAACTAGACCTCATGAGGAACAATACTCTATATAGACCATTCGATGTTTAGTACATCAAAATGGATAACTGTTTTGGAACGGAATTTGTTTGTGAATCGAGAATTGCCTGTAGTCACTCTTGTAACATTTTGTGGTAGCAGTTTTTAGTTTGTATTTTTGAAATAACCAGCTGTTAGATTCAAGGAAACAAAAACTAACCGTAAGTCGAGAAGTCTGCTGAGCATCATTTTATAAACAATCGTTTCTGGTATTATCTTTCTGCGTTCTGTTTTTAAATTGTATAGAAAAAAATAGACTCCCATCTGTCTTGGTGATTAGGTTGTTCACCATATAGCGTCTAAAAATGGAAGCAAAGGAAAAAAAAAGTACCTGCAGAGTACGTAATGTTAGTTGTTCGGTAGATGTTTGTCTTTTGATTTTCATTTTACTTATATATATATATATATATATATATCTTGGATGCTTGTTAAAAAATAAAAAATAAAGTGAGTCGCGCTTCCTGAAAGTCAAGAATTGAAACATTTGGACATGTTTTGGTTTTAAGTGTTTATTGATGCTGGTTTGAACCTGCCAAGAGTTTATTTTTATATGAAACAAAAAATGGTTTTATATGAAATGAAATAGTGTTTTTGTGGTTTATGAATTTGTTTTGGTCGAAGTTTTGATGATTTTTGCGTGTTGACTTTTTGTTGTAATTTTTGATAATTTGATGAGTGGAAATTTTGAACTTGCTGCAATTTTGAGTGACATTCTTTTATTTTTGAAATTTTGAAAAGTAAAAATTTTGAACTTGCCATTGATTTAAACTTAGCACAGCTTTTATCAGTTGAAAATGGTCATTAAAAAATTGTACCATATACTGTATATACGTTACGTACCTATACTTAAAGCAATTATGTTACTTCACCCTGTGTTATCTCAGAAGGGAAGCATTTTTGGACTCATGTTTATATGGACTCTTTGCTTTGTTTTGATGCATAACACCTGTGGTGAAAAGTTGACTGGATCTTTCAGGAACACCCTGTAGATATGACTTGTATATGTATAGAAAACGAAGGGATTCGTCCATTTTGCAAAAAATTGGTTTCTTGCAAAAAAAAACAAAACAAATTAAAAAGTTTTGTTGCAATTGATGGTTGGTTGTTTCTTAATGGGTGGGTAAACAGCTTCCTCGTTTGATTGTAAGAACAGTTGAGCTCAGCACTATCCGAGTGTTACAAGCTGTTATAATTAGACGGTAGAAGTGCTTTTCTCTTTAGAACACAGTTTGCGTACGTTCAACACTGCTAATTTATCGGTTGCAACAAGTTCTCTCGTATATACTGCAAGAAAAAAAAAATTGACCGATTAGATAGCGATTTAATGAGCGTTTCTTTATTTTCATTTGACGTCAATGCGAAACGGTGCGGCCGGTCGGTCTTTGAGATGGGATAAAAGCATTGACGTTTCTTCACGGCTCCTTTTTTTTTTTTGGTCATGCATTTTTATATATATTTTTATGGTCACGCAAAACTGTTACGAAAATTAAAACGCCCCCTATATAGAGAAAAGTTTAGTTTTGCAGGTTGCATCATCGTGTCGAATGTGTTTTGCATATCGAAAGTTGGCGTTTCGTCATCAACGTTCTCTGGATGAAAAAAAATTTGTCATTTTCAATGCCAACTTGTTTTGTAGCCTAGGTTTTTAGTTGCGTGTGTAAAAATTCCAAGGCACATCCAAGAGCTGATGTCATTCGAAACCATTTCGCTCGAACGACCCGTGAAATGCGACTCAGGTGATGGATGATGATAGCCTTACATTGGTTCCACAAATGCAGTCGAAAACAAGAAGGCCCTTTGTGCCGAGATGAAGCACGTTGTACGGCAATGCAAATATTAATAGGCAAAGAAACTGCATCTTTGGCGAGCGTTCTCGACTTACTCACGGCGAAGCAGATGAAATGGAAACGAACCAAGTTCAAAGGCACTTTTCCAGACATAAGATTAACATTAACGAAGCAGTGTTTTTGCAAATTGATTTGACCGCCAACCGCTTCTTCTCGAGTCTATTACCTGTGGGTGGAGCTGTTGACGTGTTTGCCAGTTTTATCTTTAGAAGTCGAGCCCACGAGCACGCTCAGAACTGCATCGGGCGCACGTGGTTTCAATTCATTTTTCATTTTGCGGAGATTTTTCGACACAGGCGAGGGTACCATTCTGGATCAAAATCCGACATTGTGCGTTTGAAGATGCATCATCAGCCATATGATGTTTTATTTTAGTTTTGACAGATTGAGTTATTTCGCATATTTTTTTTAAGGGAGTTTTTGGTTTTCTGTATTTAGAGCATTTTACGCAACATTTCGTTCAGATTTTAAGAAATATTTGGTACTTTCCGGTTATAGCGGGGCCCGTCTGATGTTGCTATTTGCTTGTACTTGATTATGGGTTTATTTTGCAGGTCAGATTAGGAAAACAAAACAAAATTCATACATTTAATACGTTTCTTTGTTTTTTCTAACCTAACTTGCAAAATAAACCCATAACCAAGTAAATAAACCCATAAGCAAATAGCAACATCTGTAATGTATAGCAACCCTGCTGTAACCGGAAAGTACCAAATATTTTTCATGATTGCAGTGTTTGTAATGAAAACATCGCATTGATACAATACAAAGAATTGTTAGCTTTGGACCCATGATTTGGTTTTGTGGAACTGTCATCACTCGTTATCTACGGTTTTATCCTCTTTTTGTTAGATTTCGAAAATCTATTAAAAAAGCATCTATAGTTAATATGTATTCGTTATGGATGATATATACATCCACGATGTATTCGTTTTTGATTAGCCGTATTTTTCTTTTAATTTGAGAAATTTATTCAAAAGCAAATAGTAAATAATATCATTTGAAATGTCAATCAGCACAAGTTTATGTTCTACTCTACTAGATGACGTTACTTTCTTCATAGATAATACTTTTCACCCATAGATAGTATAGTACAGGATGTCCACAATGAGATCTAAACATTTGGAAACTCCATTATTATTTTTATATAAGGTTATGCATGTTTGATTCTTCGTGGAATGGAAGTAGAACCTCAAAGTTTATGTGAGGATTTTGTTGTGCGTGTCAGAACCTAAGTGGCGCTGCAGTCAGTCATTTTCCAAAATGGTGACTGAGCCACCAAGCACATGCAATGGTTGGTGAACGAGTGCATGAGAAACACGTGCTTTTATTTTCTCGTTTATTTTTTGTTGAAAAAAATTTGTGAAATATTTGACGATGAAAACATCTTAAATATTGGGCACTCTAACTATAATTTCAAGCGTTTCTGACAATTTTTTGACATGAGAGAATGTTGCAGACTACCGCCTATTTAGTTATGGTTATATACTTACTTTCTTTCAAACTGTATGTGATGTTTCGATTTCATTGTGGACATCTGTTTGTAGTACAACAGTAGATACCTTATAGTGAAGATTACTTTTTTATTGAATACATTTGATTGGCCCAATATGGTTTCTACACATTCAGAAAATCCTGCACAATGACATATTTAATACAATGTTATTTATTAATGTTTATTGATAATAATAAAATGAGTAAACGGAAGGACATACCATGCAAGATATGGATTCTTAGTTTATATTTAAACTAAATGCAAATTTAATGAAAAGATATTTCAGAACACAAAACGGTTCTGTTATATTGTCGTGTTATGTTCCCCATAACCTCTTATTTTAATACTGAATCTTATTTTTCCTAATCGTGGTAACTGCGGTACTTTCCAGGACGTTATCAAGGGGATGTCCATTTTTATTTAACTCTGCCTATTTCGTGCTGTTGAAATAACTCGTTGCTTTTCATAGATTGAAATCATCAATTTTTGATGATTTCTCCTCACATGTTGGAAAATCTTGCCATTTCTATAAGTTACTACTTTTATTTGAAGCTGAAAAAAAAATAGTGAGGTAAAAATTAGGTAGCTTTGTTATTCCATTTTTGTTGTCTTCTTGTTGTTTAATTCTGGTTCAAAACCTTGGACCGGCTCCTGAAAAAGCAGCAACATCAAAGAAATGGGTTTTTTGTGACAATTTCTTTTCATTTCCTTTCCATATATAGTAATGTTTTTTTTTTAAACAACATGTTCACAGTTGTTTAAAACTGTAGCTGTAGTTGAACTTTATATGGTTGTTTGCAACAAGTTCACTTAATTTAGCAAGTTCTGCAAACTTTATAAACCGAATTAAAGTGCTTGCGGACACAAAGACTTGGTATATACTGCGGTGGTTACTTTTAGTTATAGGTTGATCAAAAATAACCAGATGAGACCATGGCTAGTTCTTAGAAGACACACTTTAACAAACAATGACAATTGTTTGAGTCCTTAATAATAAAATGACAAGGCCTCTCTAGCTCCGTTTTTAGACGAGCACGCTTTCGATACCAAACTAGTTGAAGAATTGTCAAAGTCGTTTTGTTTGTCGGATTGTGCTGACCTATACGAGTTGGATTGGTTTTTCTTTTTTTGGTTTTATGTCAGTTTTCTGTTTATAGATTTGAAAACAAAACAAAAGGCAATCAAATTTACAACCAAGAACAAGATGATAGTGTTACAGTTTGTTTTGTTTGACTCCAATCCTGTTGGTGATTTACAGTATCCAATTGAAGCAGTTTGTTTTTTTTTGGCGATAAAATTTTTTACAAGGTTTGATTTAACTTGGCCTGACTACCTAAACGGTTTTAAAAGAGTTTCGATGTTTCAAATCGTAGATGTCATTTTATTTAAAACTAGGTTTCTTGTGTTGTAGGGATTTTAAATGTGGTGCACAGATTAGTCCTACGTGACATTGAATCTTAACAAATGTTGAGAAACCAATGTTGTGTCAATTTTGTGAAAATTCGTTTTTTCAGGTAGAGTGTTGCTGATGCTCTGAACCACATGATTGCTTTCCATTGTTGTAAATAAACATACATACCCACCCACATAAACATGAGTCTGCAAATTCTTCTCTTTTGAGATAACACGAGGTGAAGTCGCATAAATGCATAGGCCTGTTGTCTCACGATTGCTGTAGGTATGAATTTTCTTTTTGAACTCATGTTTATATGGACTTTTTGCTTAGTTTAATGCAACTAGACCTTTCAGGAACACCCTGTATAAGTAGCCAAAACCATTGTGCAGTTACATAAGAATAAGCCGGGGAAATGCCTCATGTAAGGGGAAAAAAATTTGTTGCGTAGCGTTCTCTTTATTTTTGTTGAAATTTTGGACCAAGTTTGCGGATCGAGCGCCAAAATAATCAGCGAGACATATCTTCCGAATATTGCGAATAAATTTTAACACGTTGACAAGTGGAATCATCGCATCGATGATAACCATGACATTGACAGACCTTCAATGAATGAATGAATGAACTCTGGATTTTTCGTAATATGGAAATTTCCATTTATTGAACTGGATTTGGGAAATTCGTGAAACATTTTAAATGAAAAAAAAATATATGCAAAATATAGAGCGCTTGTATTTGCATGGTAGAGGTTTTATCAAACATACAGGGTGTCCAACATGAGATGTCAACATTTTAATCACGTAGAGTTACAGTTTGAAGGTAAATGCATATGTATTCAATATGGAAATAATAGTGAACATATTGGAGGTTTTTAGCATGAAATACGACTTCACTGCCACTCGTGCATGTGTTCTACAACATTACTCCATGTTACCAGCGTTCATATCTGTATACCACCACAAAACCTGTGCTCGGAGTCACCATTTTGGAAAAAGACTGACTGCAACGCCACTGTGGCTCTGACATGCACTATAAAATTCAAACACAAAGTTTTTGAGTTTCTGCTTTGCTTCCACCAAACATGACATTTGTATAACCTCATATGGGAAAAAGTACCGGTACATTAAAAATGATTTTTAAGAATACGTTATATACATAGTTTTGCTTTATGGGAACTTAAGTTTTATGCCATCTTTGAGATATTCGATTCATGCGAGTTTTGAGCAATTCCATTTTCGGTTTCTGCAAGTTTGGATTTATGCAAATTTAGATTAATGTGATCTTCAGTCAATGCGGTATTTGCTTCTGGCGAGTTTAGAAAATACCAATTTTGAGCATTCTGCAATTTTCGATTCGATTTATGCGAATTTTGTCACATTTGAACTGGTTTTCGATTTCGGCGGTTCTCGCTTCATGCGAGTTTTGGTACATTTGGTAAGCGAGTTTCGAGAAATTGGATTTTCGATTTCTGCAATGTTTGATTTGATTTGTGCGATTTTTTGTTACATTGGACTCATGTGGGTTTTGATTTATGCATCTCGTTTTATGCGAATTTTGGTCTATTGGACTATACAGTACATTAACATAAACATCTGTAGATGTCAGTATACGTTCAATTTCCGGCTCGCTCACAAACTCGCAAGTGAAGCTAATATAAAGTGTATAATAATACATTTTTGCAAATGTTGATATCTCGTGGTGGAGACACCCTGTATCATCATCTGTGCTAAGTTTAAATTTAGAATGAGGTTTTGTAGTTTTGTTTTTCAAATGTTTTGTTCAAAATTGCTTCTCTTGTTTTCACTAAGTTTTTTTAATTGGGTCTGTTTGTTTGTTTGTTTGTTTATTAATGTTAGTTCACATTTGTTTTCAGATATTGTGGTGCTGTACACAATTTCAGCTACGTTATAAACGAAAACTCCTTAATAATAATAATAAGAAATTTTTGTCTTGTATTTAAGGTACTGGAACGTTTGGTCGAGTGTGTTTGGTTCAAGACCAAGACACGAATCACTATTACGCCTTGAAGGTGTTGGCTATCGCCGACGTTCTGCGTTTGAAACAGACCGAACATGTGAAAAACGAGAAGAACATTCTCAAGAGCGTTAAGCATCCCTTCATCGTCAGCATGTGCGTGAAAGCGAATTCTGTTTTCATTTTTACCTAATACTAATGCGTCAAAGCATTCGTATCATCAACTTAATGGTATTCATTAAATCCAACCAATAGGTACTGGACGTATCATGACGACGCGTTTCTTTTCATGCTATTCGAATTTGCCACCGGCGGGGAGTTATTTTCGTACCTCCGTAACGCTGGCCACTTCAGCAACACGACTGCCAATTTCTACGCAGCGGAAATCACGTCCGCTCTGGAATACCTTCACACTGAAAATATCGTGTATCGCGATTTGAAACCCGAGAACTTGCTTCTCGATAGAGACGGTCATCTCAAGATCACCGATTTTGGTTTTGCCAAAAGACTCACCGATAGGTTGTTCGTATACTTTTTTTAGTTTGTAGTTTATTTTCAAGATTATCGTATCTCGTGCACCCCTTTTCAACTGCGAAATGTTTCTCCGCTTTGCTTCCAGAACGTGGACGCTATGTGGCACTCCAGAGTATCTTGCGCCGGAGATCATCCAAAGTAAGGGACACAATAAAGCCGTCGACTGGTGGGCGTTAGGAGTTCTCATCTACGAGATGCTCGTTGGGTAAGAATAAATTTTCATAAATTTTGTTGGTGACTCCTAGACCTTTCAAGATCTAGTCTCACCCTGTATAATTATTTCTTTTCACTTGTCACTTGTAGATATCCACCATTTTACGATGACACTCCATATGGAATCTATGAAAAGATTTTAAGCGGAAAGCTGGAATGGCCTAAGAAGACGGACCCCGTTGCCAAGTAAGATGCAGCGAAATTGAGGAGTTGGATGGAAAAACACTTTATTCTATAAAATGCATATATTGAATTGTTTTAGACCAGTCTGTAGCATAAAGACATTAAGTTGCCTATAATTTGCACTTTTCGGATTCTTTGGAGCAAGAATATGGAACGTACCCCTGAAATTTTTTGGTGATCTTTCTTTTTGTCGCTTCACTTCCTGGTTGTTTGACTCGTTCGTTTCATTTCCAAAACAATAGAAAAAAAACGGCGTAAATGCATTTATAAATTAGCAAGATATTTGGATTAACGACATAATTGCAATTTTAAATTAGCCCGCAACTCGAGGCCTGTCAACTGAAATTAACAGGTTTTTATTTTGCAGAAACTGTTCATTTTGCTTCTATAATTATACAGTTGACAAAGAATTTGTTTTAATCTTAAATTTGAAGGTGCCCAAAGTTTTTGCCCTTTTTCTTAAAAACTACAGTTACGCCGTTATTCCACGCAACTCCTCAATCGAAACCCTCGGATGTTAGTAGCTGTATTGACAGTGGAGTTTTACAATTGTAGAGACCTCATTCGAAAACTGCTAGCAGCGGATCGAACTAAGAGGCTAGGGAACATGAAGGTATGTGTGATCTTTGAACAAAAAAAAAGTTTTTTTGGTCATTTAATTATACAGGGTGTCCAGCACGAGATGCCAATATTTGGCTTATTTCATGTCGGGCTATACTAATGTGATGCTACAAAACGGAGGCAGAAGCTGAAAACGTTTGTGTGGGCATTTTGTAGTGCATGTCAGAGCCACAGTGGTGCTGCAGTCGGTCTTTTTTTCCAAAATGGCGACTCAGTGACCAAGCACAGGATTTGTAGTGCGATACAGAATTGATTACTACCTCCTAAACTTTCTTCGTGCTGCCAAACGCACTAATGTGAAGGTGCACTAAACCATTTTGGTTTTTATGAAACTCGGATAGGTTCATAGTTAGTTATGTACGTAATTTTAGTTTCAAACTTATTAAAATGTTCGTATCTCATGGTGGACACCCTGTACGGTAATTTATTTGGCTCGATGATGGATAGCAATCTTGACATGAACGTAATAGAATCTTGAAATTTGCAGAATGGTGCTGACGATATTAAACGGCATCGCTGGTTTAAGCACTTGGACTGGGATGATGTTTATTACAAACGTATTAAGGTAACCAAAAGTTATAATTAATCAGCGAGCAAAAGTTAGTCGAGTTTGCAATTGGGTGGAAAAACGGCCCAAATCCACTTAACGGCATTTCTTAAAAATTAATATATATATTGAATCATTTTAGACCAGTCTATAGCATAAAGACATAGGCTTGCCTATAATTTGCACTTTCGGACTTTTTTGGAACGCGACTATTGTGAATCTGAAAATTTTTTGTGATTTCCATCTTTTTGTCGCTTCACTTCCTAGTCGTTCCACTTGGTCGTTTCCCTTCCAAAACAATTGATCAGATACAGATCTTTGGAAAAACAACGTAAATTCATTTATAAATCAGCACGATATATTGGAATAACTGCATAATTGCATTTTTGAATTAGCCTCTAACTGATTATTTTGCAAAACCTGTTCATTTTCCTTTTTATAAATATACAGTTGACAAGGAATTTCATTTAAAATTTTAAATTCGAAGGTGCTAGAAGTTGTTTTCTCAAAACTGCATTTTTCGAGTTACGCCGTAATTCCACCTAACTCCTCAATTTTACATATGTACATTTTTCTCGTGATAGCCACCGGTCGTGCCGAAGGTGACGTTCGACGGCGACACCTTGAACTTCGACGAATATCCCGAAGACGATTGGAAGAAAAGGCCTTCCATCAGTGAACAAGATTTGGAAGTGTTCATCGATTTTTAGAAGGAAACAAAACAAAAACTGTGCTCGTACTTAATTCTCAGCGTAACCATAGACATCCCTTGGCGGACATTTTGCAGATGAGGCTACCACATATTGTCTTGTTTGGTTTATTTTCTATTCAAAGAAATTTCAGCATTAATTTCGGACTGTACTGCCAACGTATATTAGTGGTGCGGAACCAGTCGTCGATTTGCTTATTTTTTTTACTACATGCTCTGGTTTCTACACATTTTGGACCAGCGTTCGTCACTGCGAGTTTTGTTCTTCTTTTTAGCTCCAGTTGAAAAATTTGAATTGTTGTTTTTGTTTTTAAACCACGAAGCAAGAAAATCGAGACTAGCGAAAGTGAGTTAAAAGATTTTATTTCACAAAAAAAACAACACATTCTTGCTAATTTCAATTCTTAGACTTCAAACTTTTTAATAACATAGCTACAAAAAATATATATATATTATTATTATTATATAAATAAAAATTCTATTTTCATATCTTTAATTACCTCCATTATTTCAACTTAATACTGATCTAGTTTCAAGCAACACTGCATGATACGCTGTGTCAATACTACAATCATTATTATTATTATTAATTCAAATCTTGAAAACACCCTGACGTCTCCACTTTTCATTAATACTATAATAGTTTTCTATAGTTAAGAATCGTATCTGATGATGATGATGATGATAATGGCAATTGCCTTAAAATGTGATATGAGGAATTAACCATTTGTTCTTTGATGTATCTCAAGGAATTTGCACAATACGGACGTCAATGACAAAGCAATTCAAAGCAACCATCGTCCTACGGACCTCCATCACCAGGTTAGGATTTTTACGTTTCGCTACGGTTGTATTTACAATTACGAATACTTAACGCAAACGGGAATAATTGCTGTAAACGGCAATAATGTATAAACAGCGACCAGCACTGTAAACCTACTGAAATCAGGTACGTCAAACTCCATTGAGTTGGACATGCCTGTCATTGAGTTAGTGTTTTGCTTATTTTTTAGATTTGTGCAAGCAAACACTTAAGTATACAAATCAAAATATACAAACAAATATATGTATATCTTCATGGAATTAAGTTTCTGCATTAAACTGAAGTTCTACAGCACCTAGATATGATTGAATGGTAACGACGTTGTTGTTGTTGTTATGTTCTGAGAACTTCCTTTTTATCAGTTATCACCGTTGATAATTTAAAAATAATTTAACATCTAATCAGTGAAGATTAGTGTATATCATTGTTCTTGTTTATAAAAAAATATATATATATACACCCATGTTGAAGTACAGTGAAACTTTTCTAAAGGACTTATTTCTCAGTGAAACTTCTCTTTTGTCAGAAACAAGAGGTTTGGCCGTAATTAAATTTTACCCCCATTCAGTGACCACCTCTCACTTTTTTTTTCATGGTACCCGTGGATGGCCTGCTTAAGAGAAGTTTTACCGTGTATTCATTGAAATGGTGTTAGTGTTGTGGGACCCTAAAGTGCTTTCGTCGCCTGTAGCAGTTACAAAAGGCTGCTATCGAGAAAACAACCGCCAAAACTACACAGCAACTGCCATAAACCATAAACTGAAAAATAAAAACAAAATTATTTGAGTAAAAACAATATGGTACAGTATTAAAATGAGATGTACAGGGAGGCCTAAGGAACTAGCATTAATCAAAGACTTCCCTGTTTAAATACCAATTCACATAAAACTATGGATACCTGGTCCCTGGAGCCTAGTGCCAAGCCATTCTCGTCCGTGACGACTAAAACGAGAATCGTTTGAGATAGTAGCGCAAGAAACGTATTGCAACCAAATATGAGCCCATGGGTATCTTCTCGCAAGTCTTTGGCAACTTCAAAACTAAAACACCCAAAAAGGTCACGTTTGAAATCAAATCGATCAATTTGAGCTGCTTTAAATTACAACCTTCTAAAAAAAAAGTCTCACCTTGCAATCGTGATCATAACCTGATACGCAACCCTGAACAGGGCGTACATGACGTACGCAACCCAAATGTTATCCGTCATTGATATGGCAAACAAACATACAGCATCCAAAATGGATATGACGCACAACATCCACTCTCCGTGACGCGTCCAGTCGAGGTGGATGAAGCCAATGGCTAGTGCAGCCGCCGCACCTATGCATATACCAAATTATACTGTAAGATGGAAATTTACCTACCTCCATAATACAGGATGCTCCTAAAAAGTCTGGTAAAATTTAGGACTTTTTGGAAACACCCTGTACATCATATTTGGCTAGTTCACCAAGCAGCATGTGAGTTGATTCGACCGCGCCGTTGTATATATCATGCTTGCTAGCAGGATAAATCACTTCCCACATCGGTTGAATGTAACCGGCCACTTGCAGGTTGAGACAGGTTCCAAACGCCCACCAAGCGGACCACTTCAGCACCGCCGGTTTCGAGTAGCTGTACTGGACGTCCCTGTGGATCGCTCGAAAGCCGGACGTCATTTTCTGACGGAATGTCACATTAGGGTCAACGGCCAACACGGGCGTTTCTACCGTCGCCGTGCCGTTGGAAGAGCTTTGGTACTCTGTCGAAGAGTCGTGGTTCGTCAACGAACCTTTCGGCACTTCCGCGGGAGACTCATGCTTGGAAATCGAAGCACTGTCCTGATTGAAATAGATGCTGGTGGTCACTCTAGGCAACATCAAGCTGAGGATCAACGAAACGATTCCTCCAGATAGCGTCAAAAAATTGAGCTCGTAATAGTCCATGGAGTTGGTCGACACCAGCACTTGGCCTAGAACGCCCGACAGGAAAAAGCCGGCGAGAACAGCCGCTCTTGTGTAGCTAGTCACTCGCTGGTACCTCTCGCCTTCAACTTTGGCGTAAATGTAGGTGAAGTAAGCAATTTCACAAGCTGAGGATACCGCGTATAAGAATTCAACAATCTGCAACAAAAAAGCAGGGTGAACGTGAGATATTGTAACTTATGCATACGTGCCTGTTTTTTTTTTTACGTTTAGGAGACGTTCACTCGCAATGAGATTTATTAGTTATATTTGAAAACAAAGTAAATGTCTTTTAACAATACGCTTTATATGTAGTTTCGCTTTATGCGATGTTTGAGTTATTCGATTTATGCGATCTTTGAGTGACATGATATTCAATTTATACGAGTTTCGCCAAATTCCATTCATGAGTTAATGCAATTTTCGATTCGATTTGTGCGATTTCTGTTACAGTGGACTTGTGCAGTTCCCACTTTATGCGATTTTTGGTACAGTATATTATCGTCAAACAACTGTAGATGGCAGTTCAATTCGCAGCTTGCTCACTGACGGACACACGAGTGAAGACAATATAAAGCATATCAAATTTATTTTCTTAAGAACACACTATAGATATAAACGTATTTGACATTTGTCACCAGGTATCACTCTATGTCTCTCAACTCGCACAGTAACACCAACCAATTTCACTCAATATAAATCGTATAAAAATATAATGTAAGCTTAGTTCTATGAAATGTTTCATTTTCTGTAAAAAAGAAAAGCTTGACCAGATGGTTTCATTGCTCAACCGAAAAAATCGTGCGCCCCTGTAATCTTTCAAAATAATCTATTTAGGTAATTAACACCGATAAATAATCTAATAGGGTAATTGAAATGATAAATTTCTATTCTTACAATCACTTACAATCTGAATCGTGATCCTTTTGTTAAGATTGTTAAGTAATTTCTAGATAGCAATGAAATTAACATGCAGTTGCTTCATAGCATCGAGATTCAAAAAATAAATTTTACACACCTCACAAAACAGCAGTACGTTTTAATACTAATAATGTTTTCAATAACATATACAGGGTGTTGTTAAAAGTTGTAGTTAAATTTTAACTGCAGATGCTACGCATCAAAACAAAGCAAAAAAGAGTCCATATAAACACGGCTTCAGAAATGCATACTAATTTGCATAGCTACAAGAATTTAGAGACAGTTTTGCTTTGTTTTGATCTGTAGTTAAAATTTTACTAAATCTTTCAGGAACACCCTGTATACTAGTAGATCATATTAAGAACATACCTGGGCAGCTCTCAGCGTTCTTCCCCATATTAGCACGACGTACGTTCCTATGAATGTCAACGCTTCTAGAATAATGATCGGTTTGTAACGAAGAAAGTCGGTCACAAGAAGAATGATAAACAAAACTCCGAGATATGAATACGTCGCGACGGGAAAAACTATCGCATTGATCTGAAAAGACAACAAAACAATTCATTTTTACCATTTTTTTGCCTATATCAATGCCTCGTATAGTCAAAGTCAAGATCGTCTGTTAGCGTTGAATCAGTTACGGGCTGAGCACCAATCGGAACCGAGCATGCCGTATCCTTATGCGCTTTAAGTTAGCTTGGAATTGGTTGAGAAAGTAGGGACTGGTGAGGGACTACATTCGACTAGTGGCAGAATACGAGGTGTGAATTGGCTTCATAACTGATTCAACACTGACTGATGATCTTGACTTTGACTAAAGAGACAAAGTCTAAAGAAACAAAAATTCCTAAAAAACACAAAAATCGATTTAATGCAGATTCGCACGATTACATTACACGAATATTTTAATTGGTAAAATATTATAATGCAGTTTAAAACTCATTTGAAATATAAGGAATAGCTACTAAATTAAGATATCTTTTTATTAGAATCTATACATGTAACCAAAAATCTTGAGTGACGAATGTGATGTCAATATCAATGTTAAACTCAATATAATCGAGTACTTTGGTCCTGCCCTACATTTACATTGGTATGCATCCTAAATTTGACCATGAATGAAACTGGACTGTACCATTTCTGGGTTAACCATCGCTTGCGACGAGCATGGCACAGCAGTATAGAATAAAAAATAAAACAAAAATATGATATTTGGACATGATTTCAGTGTTTAATTCATGCAGTTTTTTCGTGATTACACACTGATCAAACACGTGATGGACAGAGATTTTAACATTCGAACAATAGCCCATCAATTTTGTCTTTAAACCAGTTAAGGTTACGTTACTAATCTTTTATTTATATTTTTATATCAGCTTGTATAGTTCAAGAACAGAACGATAACATCTAATAAAAAAAACATATATAATTTTTGTGAAAATAATTTTTTTTGGGGAGAAAATATCTAGGAACGAAGTTCTCAACCTTTGACATAAAAGATAAACTTTTGTTTTAGTTTGTTTATTTTTAAGAAACTAAGGTTTTTGTAAAACTTTGTACAGTTTCTGTAAAACTTTGTAGTTGTCCTCCTACGCTCTTTTGTTCACGTAATTTTTGGTGCAATAATTAATTTCAATTGTATGACTCATCTCACCTTTCATTTCTTTTCAGATGGTCGTGGAGTGAAGATCTCCTTTTGTAACCAGCATATTCATAATTCCCATGAACAGTTTTTGTAAAGCTTTGTACACGCGCGGGGTTTTACGAGAGAGATAAAAATTAAAAATATTGAAATAATTTAAACAACTTTTATAGTTTTTAACAACACTATACATTTTAATCATTAGTATAAGTTTACGTCAATACGGTCAATACTCAGCATAAATTACTCATAAATGGTAAACATCAGAAATTTGGTTTTCTCCAATTTGCATGATTTCGGTTTTAGGCGATTCTGTATAAGATGTCTCCTATAATGCGACGGTCCTCGTTTTAACGCGGTTTAATTTTATTATAATTATTTTTTTAACAATTTTAATTTTTTGTTGTTGTCATTTTGTAATAACACTCCTTAATGGTGATCGGTAAATAATTAACTAAATTGGTAAATAACCAAATAAATTGGTGAATAACAAAAAAGGTACTTT
>JAQIWH010000115.1:0-73270 GCA_034695005.1 Cryptops parisi
AGCATTGGAAATTAATCAATACAAGTAAACTTAATTAAATATATGCTGAAGGCTATTGAATACTTAGTGTTGGACTTTTGGAAATTTTGACTTTTGGACTTAGAGAATTTTTTGAAATGGTCCCTGAAGCAGATTTATATATTAGTTTTATAGCTATAATTCTTGTCTGTTGAGATAGCCTAGTGGTAGAGCATCTCTCTGCAAAGCTTTGGGTGCCAAGTATCTGGGTTTAAATCCAGGCTAGGGGGAAAAAATAGGCAATTTTTCCAAAATAAAAAATCAAGCAGCAGGAAAGTGAGAAAAAGAGTCAGGTGCAAGAATGGGAAGAGGCAAGAGGAAGAAGCAAGGGGAGGCATAGATGAAACGAAAAAACAGAGGGGGGGGCCCATTGTTTGCCTATCTCGAAGACCCCATATATCTACTGCCCATGGTAGAAATTTTATTTCACTGGACTTAGAAATAAAACTTATTATTGGACTTAAAGAAAAAACTTAGTATTGAAAATAAAAATTATTATTGGACTAATTCTTTATTTACTCACTACTTTACAATATTGTATTTATAGTGTGTTCCATTTCATTAGTGGAATACTCCGTGGCAGGAAGTCTTCACATTAATGTTGTTGTATTCCATCAGTGGCAGACTTCATGGTGGGCAGAAGAAGAATCAATGGTTTTGTACTTGACAGGAAGTCCTCACATCAATCATCAGTGGTAGACTTCATGGTAGAGAAGAAGAAGAATGAATGGTCTTGTAGTCAATGTTGTATTGCATTTCATTGACTGTTGACTTCATGGCATCAGGTGCAGTACCACATCATGAAAGGAGTCCTGTAAAATTAACATCAAAGCATTACACAGATGTAAGTAATAAGCCTGCTACATCAATGCAACTTAGATTTTTAAGTGTAAAATATACATGTGTATGTATAATACATGTAATGCTTAGATATGTAACTAAGCATTAGAAAGATGTGCAAGCTCAGAGACAGAAAATATTCACATTAACTTAAATTGTTACAATGCTACTCATGTAATACTTAAACATGTGTTACATAAAAATGTATGTATCTAATAGATAGGAAGGTTTCCAGGCAACAGTGATATGATAAGCCACACTTCAAATTGTTCGAGATAATCATTTTTCGGATGAAAAACTCCACAGTATTCGATGCTGAGCGAGAAGATTATTCTCTACATTTATTATGCTGTCATTTTCTGGAAAATCAAGGAACCTGTATTGTGAGGGCAGGGTTTAAATCCAAAATTTTTTAAAGGGGGGAAGATATCCAAAATATATATCGATATTATAAAAATCGATACCTGAAAAAAATAATCAATGCAAAATATCGATACTTCGTAGATAAATATTGATATTTAAATGAATTTTTTAGAATAAATTCAAGAGTAAACTACCTATTGTTGTTATAACAGTTTCCTCTCGAACTTTCATCATAGCTTAAGGGTCTGAAACGAAAACATTGAAAACTTAATTTAAATTATAATTACTAACTCAATAAGTAATTATAATTCTAACCACGTTACAAATACTAATATTTTTTGTTTATATCTAAAACATTAATTAATCAATGGCGACAAAGGTTCAATTCAAACATCCAAAAATGAAGATACCAAGGAGGTTTTACCTTCTACCTCCCCATGATGTTACAATGGAATTTTGCTGTTATGGGAAGTTTTTCTTTTAATAAATAAACCAAGTTTCGTTCATGAAATCAAGTACAGTATATAATCGACTGTACACAGTTTTAGTCATTTTGAGTGTAAATTAAAAATAAAAATAATCATCCAGGAAAAATGTACTTCCCCGCCTAGGAACTCAAAACGATCTCTTCATCTGGGGAAAATGAAGTATCTACCGGAGAAATTTCCCCCCCTTGATTTAAACCCTGTCCGGGTCCTGAACTGACTCCAGGCATACACAATCCTTTTCAAACTACAAATATGCAAGAGTAATTTTCAACTCGGAATAAAATCAATAAAAACGGTATTTATGTTAAAAATTGAAAACAAACATAATAATGTCTCAAAATAACAATAAAACTACTAAGGACCAATTTTGTGGAACGATGCAAACCATAGTGCTATTTAATACATACCATGATCAGTTGATAGCATATAAAAATGCTTTTAATATGTAACACAAACTTAAAATCGTCGATATAAAGTTGAAAACATCTTGAATATATTAAATAAGAATTGTTAGGTCATGCATTCATAGTCAAGCTATTAAACTTCTGAATTGCGCTGTATTAACGCTGTCACCTACCCAGTTAGCATTTAACAGCATTATAAAATTAATTTAATTATTGAACGTTTCTTAGAATAAAGCTTGAAATATTATTATATTGATTAAAGAAAAAATATAGAAATTTATTAATCCATACATAAAAATGTTTTTTAATAAATGTTCAGCAGAATTTAAAACATTAAAAAAAATGCAGTACAAGTAAACGGAATGTTGTAATTAAATGCTTATTGGAAAAATTAACCCATGAACATGCTGTGATTATAATACCATTAAAGTGGAAATAGTTTCATCGTTTCAAAATAATCTGGCATTGTGGTACTACTGTTCCCTAACTTGCAGCAAAGTACCATCACAATTATTTATAAAGATCAAATACTTCAATGAGATAAAGGATGTACCTAAGATGATATTGGTACAATGTAATAAATTACTGACAATCATCACATGAACACAAGTTAAACTATACGGTACTATTGATGATACTGCAAAAAAAACAAAAAAACATGAGCAATCCGTCACAATATCCAAGAAGTAGAATTAAATGTCAATAATTTTTAAATTCACTCCATCTCCACAATAAACTTTGCAAATAGAATTTCAAATCGTCAATTCATTTCCAAAATGACCTCGGACTTCATTGTCAACCTTTGAAACTGCTAACAATATTGAATACGGTTAACTTTTATAACTACTGTTATTGCTTATGATCCAAAACTACAGTAATGGAGTACCTAGTGTGTATATTTTTAATATAACATGACAAAACTAATGAATCTGCTGCATTTCTTCTCAGTTCACTATATGCTTACATATCATACAAGCAGATCTCTCTTCATTAACACTTATAAAGGTTTATCTTGAATTTTTTTGTTTAGCATAAATAGTGAATGATGAAAGTTATGGAATTAAAAACAAAATAAATGAAACAGTTGGTTCATTAAAAATAAATATCAAATGGTGTATATGAACGGTAGAAAGTTAGAAACAAACATCACAACACAAACTTTTGGCACAGGAAGAAAAATAAAAATAAATCCGGGCAGCATTCGTTGTCATCCAACAACTCCAACAATTTTGGAGTTTTAATTTTGTAAAAATTTTTTTCTTAAAAATTGTGTAGAATCATAGAGTAGAAATTTTGGTCCATATATTGTATTAATGGCATGCTGCTGGTATGAAATTTTTTTGTATAGTTAGTTCAAAACAAAATGGTAATAAAAAAAAATACACTGATAAAAAAGAAAACTGGCATGTTTAAGATATGTCAAGGATGTAAACAGTCCATCATAGGTTGCGGTAAAGAGTAATTCAATGTTATTGAATACCATAAACGAAGTTAAAATTCGATTAGCTATGACCATTTAGACAAATAAAAGTTATATAAATGAGACTCTTTATCATAAGGCACCACTCTCTTCAATCGTATAGCTAGCAGAATCATATGAAATGAATCGCACAATCTGTACACACCAGTCCTGCCACCAAACACCCTATAAAATTAAAATCCCACATTTTTAATACAGGATCAATTATAGTGGAATAATAATGACTAGATCATTCTGTAGTTTTCTCAACAACTTGGTTTGCAGGTGCTGCTGCGTCGACACTCACGTCAGGACTTGGAACCCACGAGGAATGAACTGCAGGAATGTCTTCGGGTCTGTAAAGAGTATTACAAGTTTTGTTATTGAATTACAGTTATTTCAAACTAGCATCAACAATGATGGGTTCTATTACAGAATTATTATTATTTTTAGTTGAGTGGTAAATGCAATTGCTAGGTAAGAGGTTGCTAAGAATGTTGTTCCCATCAACAATGACAAGATGCTTTTTTTTCTTCATTACACAGTTCATGGTTTTAACTCATGTTGCCTGGCAACATGGGGTACCATTATATACACAAGATCTGAAAAACTATATAGGAGATTTGTTCAACACAGTGACAGTGACTACCTGCCCCATAGCAAGTTAAGTTTCAGGTATGAGTTTCAAACCTCTCTAGTGTTGCTATTATTTCCCTCCCCTAATCTAACCTGCAAACTAAGCCCTAGTACAAGCAACCTGCAAACTAAGTACAAGCAAGTAGCGATACAAGAGAGGTCGAGCGTCTAATCAAAAAAGTATGAATGCAATCGTTACGTTTCAGATGGCGGAGCAGTTGGAAAAGCCAGTGGAACATCTGGATTATACGGATATAGGTTTTGTTGAGCATCCAAAGTTGCCGTTCCTGAGCCGGAAGATTGCAATGTTAAAGTTCTATTTGGCGTCTCTGGCAAATCACTTGGACTTGCATTAGTCATATACTTCTTGCATTTGTCCTTGTAGGATGGCTCTACTATCTGTTGAATACAAAAATACAGTAGCTGGTGTTAATTTTCACAAAGCTTTGCCAAAACAAATTCGTAACAGTGGAATTTAATAATTGTTTAATCGACGGCCACGTACTTCTTGTAAATTTTTTTTATACAGCTTGAACAATCGTGAATAAAACGACATGATGATGATACCGACGACCATCAATACCACACCGACGGAAATCCCTACAATCCCTGAAATTGCCAGACCCCTAAAATTAAAAATAAAATGAAATAAAAAATATATTAAAAAATTAAAAATGTATATTCTAGTTATATATGAAAAAAAAAATAGTTTAAATTTGAAAATAATAATAAAAACAATTTTTAAATATATGGTGATGGTTCCAATCATTACAGACGATGAACGGAGTTTTGAATGACAATTGGTGTCAATAGTGGATTGAAAATTACCGAACCCTCAATTTTGGAAACATTCATTCATATAATATCGCTTTGGAAGAAACGTTTTACCTTTCGAAACATGTTCGGTTTTTGAAAAATCAAAAAATAAAATGGCACTGTATTTCCAAGACTGAAATTTCAGTTATTTTTTCAACACAATTTTAAAATACTTTAGCATGTGCTAATTGAAGACCGCCAATTTACATCATTAGCTACTACACAAGGCACCTAAAAACGTTAATTAGGCCTTGGAATCATATAAAGACAAAGGAAAACAACTTGAAACACGGTCACATCCTTTTATACACACCAGGAAGTGAAACTCGAATGATGAATTCACGATATGATTAATAAATTCGCATTGCAACTTTGGTCACGTAGACCAACGTTTTTAACGCTTGTCAGTACAATATTGTACGTGCTAATGACCTATGGAAAAACTTCTTAAAATTTTCACCTTTTCTCAACACTAGAAAAATATCTGAAGTAAAAATTGTTCAACTTTTACTTTTAAAAAATATATAGATAATTATATATAAAACTTGTTTTACAGCTCCAAATTTGGTTCTTAATTTGTATTCATAGCAAACTTCCTCAAAGCAAGCAAAAGCAAAAGCAAAATTTCTTGTGAGGAACAAAATTTGACTGATCAAATATTTTCAGCTTTATAAAGTGAAACTATTTTTAAGCCTGAAATCAACTTCCACATGAACAATTATTATTATTATTATATTATTATTTAAAAAAAAAAAATGAGACAAATAATTGTTAAAAAGTGAAATAGTTTACTGACCTTCGAAACTTGTTTTCTCCTTCAATCTCCGATATAAAAAAGTATACCAATGTAATTCCAATGGCGATAAAAACCAGACTGGTTTGCAATGAATAACATCCACAGTTGATCATACATTTGTAGGGTTGTTTCAAATGGGCCACGAGTTTGCATAAAGTGCAACAAGCAGAACCCATATTTACAGCTGCACTTTATGGCCCGTTTACGAATATAGTAGCATCATTCTTCAAGCAACGACTGAAAAAGAAATGAGATGAAAATATAAAATGAATGAGATATTATAGGCCTCTGCAATTTTTGATTGATATATCCTAAACATAATCGGTGCATTGATTTGAATACAGTGAATGCAAACATTGACGGGCAGTGGAAAACAGCTTGCCAATGCTTTGTGGTGCGTTAACTTCCAATAAAACATTAATTCATGCATAGTCAAGAGATAACAATACTATAAAAATTTTGGAACATCTCCAGAAAGGATATTGATATTTAACTCGTTAATAACTATCAAGTGAGTGTATTCAACTACAACATAAAACACTTTTTTTATCATCCGATCCGTTACATGGAAACTCGCTTCTGTCTACAAATGTTTTAATTTTCTATTGCCGAACGAAACAAAACTGAAAAAAAATTATGAATTTAAAATAGGAAACTATGTAACAGTCATTTTTATACATCTCAACATGTATAAAAAAAATTTCATCATAACACTAATAAAATATCGCAAATCAAATTCTAGTTTAATTATCTATGTTACATGTATGATTATGTGTTATGTACACGTTACATATATACGGCAATGTATATAATCCAGGATTTGTATACAATGCTAGCCTCTTTTGCCAAAGTATGAAATAATATCTTGTATAAAACTGAAGTCTAGGACGATGACGATACCCCCCCCCCCTCTCAATAAAAAAATTTAATGTATATGAGTTTAAAATTACTTGCTGTAGTTAATTTTAAATACTATTGTTTTATTCATGAAAAAGTATTAATACGAATGTTAAATTAATTTTATATTTTGTACTGTATGTATTCAAAATTACATACTGTTACAGAATAACATTTAATTCTTCAAAACATGGATAATGAAGTACTGTAATTCATAAATAAACCTACTGGAAATTAAGAACCATGTGTAGGCCTACTTAGATTTTGTAACTGAATAACTATTAAAAATCATTGGTAACTTACAGGGTATATTTAAATACATATAGGTTATAAAATTTTGTATAGAAAGGGGGTATTGTCCTGACACCACAGAACTAAGTTTGTTAAAAGTTTCTAAAAAATAATAATAAATAAAACAATTAGGCCTAAATTTAAACTTAACCTAAACTTTAACTATTCCAATGCTAAAATTCATACTTTACCAAAAATAAATAAAGCTAGTATGATTCTATACATTGCTGATGACATATACAGTACAATACTTCGAATTATCATAGATGCAAAAGAAATGTCAATTTTGAACATTTTTAATAATGTATAAGGTACCGTAACTAATAACAAAATTTTATTATTAAATTTGAATTGAAAGAAGATGCTCAGTTTTATATAAATTTAAGTTGTTGTTGTCTGAACTTCACAAATTTAAATTATAGCCCTAAAGCATAACTGTAATTAACATTATTAAGTATAATTAATGTGACTTAATTTTTTGCTGTTAAAAAATTCAAACTTTTTTTTGTTATACACTTTATTTAATAAAGTTTAATACTTATATAAACACAAGTTGTTTTTTCCCTTTATTATGTTTATCACTCGTGTACAAAACAACATTTATGTTGCATGTGTTCACTGACTCAACTCTGTCAAATATGTTTTTTTTCGCAGACCTTTTTGAAAAGGTCCTTTTCCACGCAATGACTCACAGTTAACTTGTTAACTATAGAGGTCAATAATCTCAAGGTCTAGCTGTCAAATGAAACAAAATCCATACAATTCAATGGATTTTATATGATCTAATAAAAAAATATCATTAAATAAGATAACCTTCCATAGACAACGATAGAATTATATAATTTGTTGTAATGTTAATGTCTATTGATGGGGTCTAAAAGTAAAGGCGGTTTATCGTTCGTGTGTGAACCTTAACGTTTTCCCGTTGTTTTGGGCTCCAACACCTTTTAACAAAGAAACGAGGGATTAAAAATGAGTTCGAATAATTACCTACTCGCAATTCAAGTGATGTAAAGAGCAAATTTATCCAAGCTTGTAAACATTTAACCCGCTTGGCTCGTTATGTATTTTCATCCTTCAAAAGCGTGTTTGTTCGCTAACAGAAATTCACAACACCATTCTTCTTGTTCGTCACCACGTACACAAGCACCATCTGGCGGGAAAGTTTAAAACTAGCTTCAGTACCAAAACAGTTTGAACGGAAAATTCCAGTTTAATACCTGTTGCGTCATCTATAATCGAAACACCACAACTCAACGTTTATTTGAATTAAATAATTTCAAAACAATTCGAAACCAAAACTTAAATACTAAATGGTTAAACAATAAATTATTTTGTTTTGTGTATAATAAAACTCCGCTAAATTAGTCAATTTTTTTTTCAAGTGAATTTTTAATTTATTTATAATAATTAATACTCTGCAATAAAAAGTTGATAGTTGACTTACAAATTGCAGGTAGAATATATAATATAAATAAAATAATATATAGAATATAGAATAGATGGAATAACATAAATAATATAAGTAAAAAATAATAATCTGTGCAAGTTTTATGGCAATAAGCGTTCGTAAGTTTTTGCCGTTGCGGACAAACACATTTCAATATTTTGTGCTTTATAAAAGTTAGGATTGTTCAGCTGTTGTAATAATAAGAAGTCAAGTTAATTTTTAACAGGTAATTTAAGTACAGGTAGTTTATTTAATACTCAAATCGCATCGATTAATTGATAAATTATTAGTAAGTTTATTTGTTGTGTGGAAACGTCATCTAGCTTCAGCACTAATAGTTCAGTATAGTATTGCTCGTTTGGCACGAAATCTTGTAAGCTATAACAAAATTATCAATCAAATTAGAATTTTGAATTTAAAAGTTATTTCACACTTTTTTAACCCCCCTCCCCCTTTTTTTTCAAATACACAGTTTGTTCCGGATTACGTATTGGGAAATCTGGTTACGTTATAAGAACGCAAAATAAATTCTGTTCATTCAGCCCCATAACAAAGAAGATTATTTTTTTTAATTTCCTCGTAGCTATTTTAAAATGGCAAATTGTAAACATGAAACTCAGATAAAAAATACTAGAAAATAAAAATCAAACTTACCAACATGTTGACTATGAGTAGATCTCGAGTAAAGTTAAAACTTCAGTGATGTCACGAAAAAGTTGACCAAATGACACAGTATCAATACTGTGACACTGCTCTTGCTAATCTATTTCAATAACTAGAGTGAAAGTGTCTGCGAAAAACCTAATTCATATCTGAATTAGGTTTCCAAACCAAATCTTAAGCAGAACTGTACATGTAGGTCACAAAAAAATCGGATGAACTTATCTGTAAACAACTACGCCTAATATGAAATACTTTTTTATCAACTCTTAATTCTAATATACTTGAAATGATTAAAAATACATCTCTTAACTACTGTATATATTCTTCCAAACAAAGTATATACATAAATGTACATCATATGTTGGTATAGAATCCCTTCATTCTATAGAATGCCAAGATTGATTTTGAAAATGTATGAAATAAATGTATATGAAATTCTACGAAATGTATATAATTAGCATAGCTACGTTATGCAACACCTTAAATTAGGTTATATTTAGTCCTAATTTTTTTTTTTGTGAAAAAAATGTTAATTAACCTTAACTAGTCTAAATAGTTGTATACAAGATGTTAATGCATACTTTGTCAAAAAAAGCTAAACATTGTATACATATAAGTGAAAAACAAGAAAAATGAACAAAAAAAAAAGACGTCAAAAAATACAAGAAAAAAGTGAAAAAAAAGATCAAAATTGATTTTGACGTCTTTTTTTTTATTATTCTAGATGTTATTCCATACTTTGTCAAAAGGCATTATATAGATTACAGAAGATCGTAAGAAAAAAGTCAAAGGAAAAAAGAAAAATCAAATTGTCAAAAATTGTTTTTTGACGTCTTTTTTCCTTATTCTTGTTTGTTTTTTTGACTTTTGTAGCTTTTTCTTTTGTTCCTACAATCGTATAGAATGCCTAAGTATTATATAAAATGTCTCGATACATTGCTGGTAAGGTAACTTATGTTCCACTTATGTTCCGCGTCATATTATAGAAGTTGAAACAAGGGAAAAGGTATAAGTTGGAACATAAGTTATTAGAAGTAGCCCCGTGCCATGCACGGAAAGGGCGTGTTGAGGACGTCACCCGATACGAGGCCAAAATAGGTCACACAGGGGCTGGGCTTGAGAAAGCGTTCAAGACAAAACAAAACACAGATTTGGTGTTTTCTTATTTATGATACCACCAATATCTGATATTCTTTCCAATATTAAACATTAGTATAATAATATGCCATACGCAGCAATTCGCCTACAAATCATGTCAAAATGTAATCACCTGGAAGTAAGAAAATGGCACTTTAGATGCCATCAGAAGACTTTGTTTTATTACAATAATAGATCTTCGTTACAAAAAGATGCAAAACTTTGTACAGCACTTCCTGCTGGACTAGGACACAGACATATCTTGGTGCAAAACTTCAACAGTAAATATAAATATTCCGGTATTTTTTGTTTTTTTTAACGATCTTCGGAATTTTGTATTGACGTAAATCTGAAAACAATTCACATTCAAAAAATAAAATAAAATAATAATAATAATAAGTAAAATCTAAAATATTATCTTAAATATAATAGGAAAAATTGAAAACAATTTTTAATACCTTCTTGGAGTATCAGTTTCGTTCAATGTGGTTTGTAAAATTAAAAAAAAACAAAACATTGAGTGTCTATTGTAAAATTAAAGACGTTCTACATTGATCGTTATAGCGTCGTTTCAGCTGAACGGCATGGTAATAGTAGTAGTAGTAGTAGTACATAAAATTGCATAATTTTTTTTTTGCTTATACAAAAAACAGTTAAAATTTAATTAGAAACTCCTTTCCATTGGAAGTTAACATTAAACATTCAGACTGTTGATACTGACTTGACGTTTCATTAAAAAACATGAATTCGTAAAGAAATACGTCTTGGAGAGATGCAAGAAACACGTCATTGGTTTTTTTTGTTTGTAAAATATGAAATATGTTTTGTTGTTTTTTGTTGTCCTTTAAAATAATGTTCTGTGTTCTCTTTTTTAAATCTATTTTGTTCTTGCAAAAAAAAATGAAATAATGAGAAATAATTAAGAAAACGCAGAAAAACATTACTAAATACAGTTTTGATTACTGTGGTATATATGCTTGATCATGGGCGTAGCCAGGGTGGGAAAAGACGCTTGCCCACCCCTGAATTGTGTAAAAATAATCAAAGCAATATAATTGATACATTACAATCGACATTCCTAGTGTAAAATGAAATTCAATAAATTTGTGTGAAGATACCCCCCTGGCTACGCTCATGTGCTTGGTTATCTTTCGGTGAATATCCGTACACATGACTTTTCGTTTTACGTATTATTATTATAACAGCGCGTTTTCTAAAATTGAAAAACAAAATTAAGAAAAATAAATTAGAATACTAATAAAAATAAAAGCAGCCTAAAAAAAATTGATTTTTAAAATTAAAATCATAAAAACAACAATAAATAAATAAAAGAAACGGAAGGTGCAACTTAAAAATAGCCACTGCTTTATTATTATTATTATTATGAATATTTTGTTTTTGTCTTAGCAATGTACCAACACTGAGGAGAGAAATGTATTATATACAGTTTGGAATTAAGAAATAAAAAATAAAGATAATGGAAACACAAACTACATATTGTCACCTTGGCATATGAAAATAGGTCAAAATATGGAAATATTTTCTTGCATTATCTTGGGCGATGGATTGTTTAACCGGGCTTATAAACGGAATGCGACAAAAAACCCACATTCTGTATCGAGCTTGGCTTTTTTTTTCGAATTTTTCAAAATCTCCTGCAGCAAAAGAACTTTGATTTGTGCATCAAAGAAAAGTCAATTATCATACATTAGTTACTTATTTTTTTTTGTTGTTTTCTTTTGTTTTTTTCACTTTATATTATATACAACGCACACGAGAGAGCGGGGAGGGCCAAATTTTTGTTTCTTTCCCTTGAATTCGGCAAATATTTTACAAAGAATATACATCACGTTTCACTTTTTTTTTTTTTTAAAAAAAAATGTTCATTCAAAAAAAATGTATTTTTTTAAACAAAAAAAGACACTTTATATCCATTTGCTCCAACTTAAAAAAAAATTCCATAATTTAAGTGTATAAACAAAAAAAATTAAAATAAAAACAACAAACTGTTGGCATCAACTTTAAAAAACAACAACAAAAAGACAGTGCTATTAAAAGACTGGATTCTTGCAGTCAATATGCTGATTTCACAAAAACCCAAATCTTGGGTCACAATTGTGTTATAACACATCACCACTTGAAGAAACAAATGGTAAAGACTATATATCATCTGTTGTCGCGGCGACGAACCCCACCTTTTGGGATATCCGGCAGCAACGCCCATTCACAATTGGCACATGATTGGAGAGGAGGATGCACTTTTATTTTTGTATCCCTTGGATGTTCACAACATTCAATGTCATGGAAGGATATCGTAGTAACCCACACTCACTTCTTTCGATGAGAACACATCGGAACCCAAATTGCAAGCACAAACACATTTTTTGGATACTGGAAGATGTCCACTCACCTCCACTTTTTGTTTGTTTTTTTTTTGTTTTTGTTTTGTATTCCCACAAAAATGTGTTATGTCGGAAAAAGTTTCACGCTCATAAAAAAAAAGTCTTTTTCGCTCAACATATCGACGTTTCCTCGCCATCAAGCGTGTAAGCCACGTTTTCCAACTTTTGTGCCAAGTGAAGTTTATTGCAAGTTGGGTCAGCATCGAGAGCATTTATTAGCTGCATATGAAACAAAACAAAAGTGAAATTAGCAACGATTGTAAACCCTATTTGTACCATTGGATCGTCTTAAACCATAATGAACTAACTCCTTTTTTCAATAAATGAAGCCACTATGACATGATCTAGTCATTAATAATAACAATGGACCAGTTCTGCATTATATGTGTGGCAGATGCTTTAGCCCCGCCCATCGCTGCCTCAAATCAGCTGTTAATGGTGATTATTGAAACCGAAACCAATCATAAGTGTAGAATTGCGTCACTAGATAAAGCTGGTTGATTGTAACCGTAAGAAAAGTACAAACATGTTAGTCTCGTAGTAATAAATCTGAAGTTTGTATTACTAACTCCGAACCTCTATTTCATGCTCCCATGCTACAGCACGAACCTATTTCTAGTAGACTAAGAACTATATCGCTTTACCAATTAAAGTGAGTTACAGATAACTATGAATCAATAAGAGTAGCATGCAACCATATTGACAAACCGTATGTAACATCATCGTTTTCTCAATTTTTTTCAGTTAGTTCCGTATGGTTTAAGACGATCCAATGCGAATTTCCTCTTAGAGTGCAATTTCGAACTTTTATTAACTCAACACTGTGCTTCAAAAAAATTTTTGCCATGTTTTTCAAATTAATTCTTGATTCCATTGAGCACAAGTATGTGTTATTGAAGTCTGACTACTTACACTCAAGTATTTTGCTTACCTGCTGATGGTACTTGTTTGCATAGATGTAAAGATCTTTTAGGGCACTAATAACATCAAATTCATGCACTTGGACTAGTGACAGTTGCTGCATGGCAGAGTTCATCTCTTGATCTGTCACTTGAGGAAGCTGTTGAATTTCACTATAAAATTGTGTCACCATTTCCCTATAGTGAGGGATATCTTTGGCAAATAAAAGTTTGTTGGAAGGAGAATCCTGCAAATACATAATTCAAACGTTAAATCCAACTCATAAACTATTTCGATATTACTTATTTATAAAAAAAAAAAATTTAAAAATAAAACAAGAAATTGTAGTCAAAATTGTTTATGGGTATGTTTACCATCTTAGGTTAGTTAAAAAAGTAAGTGTTGTTTGTTTTTTGACTAACCTAAACTAGTATTCATACCCATAGACAGTTCAGGGTAGTTAAAAACAACAACTCTTACTGCCACACGCGTCTTTACCATGCAAACCCATAGGTACCCCCAACTTGTTTATAAACAAAATATTAAAATTTCATGTAATTTTCATAAAATGTTACATTATCAGAAATCTATCATAATAAATAAAGTTAATTACATAAAATCAAATTTTTAAATCAATAACGGATTAAATAAAATTAAATTTAAAAAAAAAACAAGCACTCCAGTATCTTGAATGGATTAATACAAGCAATGACGTCATGGCGAACGTTCCTTCGATTTCCCATTTACCCATGAGGCATTGCAACTCGAACAGTTGAAAGTCGCTCAAAGTGAGTGATGCAGAAAAGCCAACCTGTAGAAATAGCTACAGCTAAGTATTGCTTTCCTGCAGAGCACAGCGCATAGCTACAGATTTTGAACGCTTTCCTGTATAGCACAACGAATCGGCACACCACAGCTGCAAAGTGACTAAACTTAACGGCATAGAATTTTAGCTTTGTACAGTACATACATATTGATATAGTAAATTTAAGTTTACAGATAAGTTTACAGGCTTACAAGACATGTTGCAGTTTTAACTAACACAGGGATATTTATTTAAAAAAAGAAATTTTCATTGAAACACTGTACAAATTTTAGAGTCATTTTTGATGTCACCCAGTATGGTCCGTACTCTCCTAGTGATGTCAGTGGTTTATTTAAAAAAACTCATTTACGTGATGCTCACTACTGTGTCAACACGTATGTTCGAAACTTGAGAAATTATTTTTACCACCTAATCGTGAAAAAACATCAGATCCATTCTAATCTAATACACATTAAGATATCAAAACTCTGCAATTCGTACAAGCGTCAAAGTTTAAGCTTACAAGTTAAATTTTAAAACTTACTTTTGTTAGACGATGCTCAGATGTTGAACAACTATCCATGAAAGTCTGTGCGATTACAGACAAACACGAATCCACGGTATTTGATTTATAAATATCAAAGATAAAGTCGGGGTTCTTAATAAAATTAACCCAAAACCTAAGCTGTAAGCTGCAAAAAAAAAAAAAAAAAATTGTAACGTTAGATAGTTGACATTTAGTTTGTCGTAGTTTTATCATTCCATCTTGGTTTCAACCCACCAATTGCTTTTCCACGCATGTACCACTTCAGGGTCGGTGATACTGTGTTTGCGGGCCGATTCATCAAGCAAATCGAACAACCATTTCAAGGCAGGAGGGAGACGCTCGTCAGCAGTTAAGATAGTTAAAAAGAAATCGTCAATAAATTTCTGAATTGTTCCCTGAAAATATACACAAAAAAAACGAAGAAATGTCAATTATTGTTAATGTGATATTTAGGCAAAATTCACACTAAAAAAATTTTTTTTTAGCATAATCAACTGTAGAATTATACAAGGTGTTCCCAACATCAAGCCTCGTAAGAAAAGTATACAAGAACATTTTTAATTAGCGTATTTAATTATTCATTAGCGTATCAGGTAACAATATATGAGGATTACACTCCAAAATTTTTTTCAACTAATTAATAACTTCAATGTTAAACAAAAACTGTAGCGTTAAATACATGTCTGGGGGTGATAACTTTTGGGACACTGCCTATACGTGCGATGTTTACCTTTGTGGAAAGCAGCCTAGTGAGAAACACTTCAGGAATCGCCTTATGAAGCCTTTCTTTGTTGTTTTGATGATACAGAGGATCATCAATTGGTTTCACCTACAGAACAAACAGAAAATAAATAAATATTCTACCTACATATAGACAAAGATATATAAAAGAAATTTTAATTTTTGTTTTCAATATGTACAAGGTATTAAAAAGTATAAAGGAACTATATATACTCACCAAGTGATGGACCTTAGTGCCTTGTTCTAAATCATAGTTGGATGGAATGATAGGTGACGTGGAATTCAAAGAATAATTCCCTGTACCTGACAAAAACGAATCTTTATGAATTTGTACAATATTTTACGTTATATTCGTTTTTCTATAAATGATTAAAAGAAAACAGAAGATAAATGTTTGGAAATTGAAAAACAAACAAACAAACATAAAAACAAAGGGTAAAGAAAATAGAGTAAAAATTATAAGAGGTCCTTCATTTATACACAATGGTACTTTCTATACAAATCTTGATTATACACAAAAATCTCGTAAAGTGGCAAAACTTCACAGTTTAGTCATTTGAGCATGCACTGAACAAGATTGCATAACAGCAAATTTGTCTCATAACCAACGAACATTTTTTGAAATTTTTTTCTCTTTAATACATATAAAATAACTTGCATAAATCTCGGACTTCCTGTATTGTAACAGTGACTTAATTTCACTTTAAAAAATGCATGCAATGTGAACTTTAATATTCTCACAGAATGTTTTTGAACAAATAATAATATTATTTTTAATGTATAGTCAGAAACTATCCTCAGAGCATCAACATAGATAATATCAATCCTATTACAAAAGTTCAATACACGTACAGTGAAATCCGGCTATTGTAATGACGGATGTTATCAATCGGCCATTGTTATCATAATCAATCAATTCCAAAACACTGCTTATTTAATTCATTGTTTAATGTTATCAGCCGGTTATTGTTATCAAAAGAGCATCCCAAAGTGATCATAATTACCAGATCACTGTAATATAGAGCATTGACATTGAACATTTCGTTTAGCTGTTCATCTATCCTATAGGCCTCATGTCACACTATTTTGGTTGGTCCTGTCAAACAATTTTTCTGATCAGCTTCTTGCCAACCAGTTTTCATTGGTTGAACAAAAAGCTGACATCACAGTAGTTCACAAAATTAATGGAGTTGGTCACCAAGAATTGCGTGTGACAAGAGCCCTTAAGCGCCTAGCAGTTTATAAATGCTCTGAAGTTAATAACGGAATAGAATGGTGTTAATCACAGGCAACATGCATGAAATTATTTCGTCATGCGATAGATATATATATATATAAAGAAATAAGATCATGTTAGTAGGAAAAATGCTTACAATTTGAGCAAACTTGCTTACAGTTGGAATTAAAACTTTCATTTTGGCGTGCTATTAGACTCATGACTGCCGATTCTTTCACGCCGTAATGTTGTAGAGTGTTGAGTTGCCGCCAGCCACCCACTATCTTGGACGTTACATCTTTGTCAGCTAAAGGCAAATGTCCTCCTCGACCGTGGCGCCATTCTAAAAAAATAGATACACAATTTAACAATTGTATTGCCAACAACGTCCGAGAATAGATGATTTTCTACTGTATAATCATCATGTCTTATTCTAGTGAAAATGATGTCGTATTCCAAGCAGCAACAATTACCTAGGTCAACATCATCTACAGTTGGCCTTAACGAGAAGGGATTATTTTTATATAATGCATCTAAGATTTTAGCTTTCACTTCTGAAATGCAATCACAGTCAAGAACTTTGCACTGAATCTTTTCATCCAAATCCTCTTGAATGACTTGTAGTGTCTAGAAACAAAATAAACGTTTATGTTCGTAAGAGCACTACACACGAAGCAGTCTATTAAAAATCATATCCATAGTACATTACTTACAACTACACTGTGGTCAATTTGTTGTTTTAAAAGGCGTTCCTCGGATAAGGAATACCTGGCATCGTGGGTTACGGAATCAACAGGTCCTTTTTCAACCTGATGTTTTATAGCTTTGTACAGGAGAAACAATGAACTACCAGCATAATCCTAATCAAAGATAACAAAAATATATTATATAACTTACAAAAAACAGAAGTAAATAAATGAATAATATATAAATAAACTAGAATGATTGCATGACGTCAAATTCAAGAAAGTACCTTCAAATAATTATACATGCATAACGCCATCCAATTTGCTAGCATTTTTTCCACTACTGATTCAGTTCTGCAATTACAAGAAAAACAAATATTAAACAATGTAAAAATCTCCTTTCACTCTGTCCGTGGAAAAATGTTTCCATGTAGCTCACCAGATTGAAACAAGTGTATTAATTGAATAGCTATTCATGTAGCATTTATCAATATATTAAATAGATTAAAAATAAAGAGTGAATCATACAATGCAAAAAATATGATACAGTATGTATAATAAAAATAATGAAGTTCTTTCCTAGCACTTTTTGCTGCATGACCACAAAACAAAGAAAGCTCCGCCCACGAGCAGCTTCTCTGCATCACACGCGAGTATACGAAAAGCCTAACCAATAAACGGTTTGGGCAAAATTTTAGTTACACAAATTTGTCACATCGATTTTTACGATGTACAACACAGTTATTCTAAAATATACACCACCATTATCTGAACCTGGATTTTTCGTATGACTGTATAACGATTGGTTGTAGGTAAATGAGTAGCTGAATCGTTACTTGCAAAGAAGACAATTCTCTGTTTTGCAAACAAGCCAAGAAATGTTATTATGGGAATTTTGCATTTTGAGATTCGTGAAATCACCAAGACTATCCAGGATAACTATTGAATAAATTTTAATAATAACAATGATAATAATAATAAGCAACACATACTGAAGAATGGTTTACTAATTTAATACAGTACTCCACAAATTACTTCAAATCACTGATTCACTGATTTATGTTTTGTTTGTTTGTAAATATCTAAAATTCCAAGAGTTGTTTTATTATTTTTTTCTATCTGAAATACTTGGTCATCATTGTATATTCCACAGTAAAAAACAATTGTATTGTTTGTTTTGTACAATATCTACATCTTGTCATTGTAATTCACTAATTGAATATTCACTGGTAACTGTTTCCATACGTGTGCTGTTTGTCTTATTTCACAACATTATGTCGAATAATTCACAACAATTATTCCAAGGAATGATAACATTAAAACTCCACATAACCAATAAGCCATGCACACTACTCGTGTTAATATAAAATACTAATCATTTAATAACAACGAACGAATAGCAAACAATATTGAAACTAGTGAAAATAATATTGTTAAGTAATCTTACCGTCGCAACATTAGTTGAGGATGTTTCGCATTCACCGACCTTTCGATCAACCTCAACAGAAGTGTTTTCAATATACTAAAAGAAAAATTAATTAGTGAAACGAATTTTCTATTTCATGTGAATTCAGAATAACGTGCAAAACTGTAGGTTGGAATAATTCATAAAACTTACTCGGTGGCATATTCCATTTTCCCCATGAGAATGATTAAGAGTAATGATGGCACGTTCACTCTGTGAAAAATAATAAATCCTCGATGAGACTTTATTCATCAAGCTAATTTTACAAAGTGTACACGATAACAGAGTATAACAAAAATCTGTTCATACAACAGAGTTATAGCCTACTTATGTAACATTACTTATAAATTACTTATTAACTAAAAATACACAATTGTATCATTGACTTACTTGTCTCTGATGCTGAACGATTGATGGCTTTCCAATGTTTCAATGAAAACTAGGAGAAAATGTTTGTTACAAACGAGTTGTTCAAACTGAACCATCGCTGCATCGTAGTTAGAACGAAGACTATTTGTCCACATCTGCAAATGAGAACACAGCAATTTGATTAGGTATAGGGTTGAAAGAAACCTATCAAATTTGAATTGATGAAGAAACAAAGCCTTACTTTGGGATCTTGTAAAATGGCATGATCAGTGACACCTGGAAAGAACACCTTCATGACGTAAGTCTTGTGGTCCAGTGTTGGGATTCCAGTTGCTTCAAGGTCACTTGTGAGATCAGTCATGTCTGTCTGAAGCTCAGCAAAAGCTGGACAAAACAACCACTCATCAATCAGTGAACAGATGACAGCAATAAAATAAATAGTGCACGTTGACGTGCGGATCAAGAGCCGTAACTCTATTCGAAATGTGGCATTGCTTCATACCTTGTTTGCATTCAGACCTAACATTACTTTCCAAGTTGTCCATTTGAATTTGGATTCGTTTGTACTCCCGCTCAGCCTGCGTGCTTTTCCGTCGGTAGACAATGAGAATTATAATACTGAGAAGTATCAAAAAAGCACCACCAGCTACAATGCCGGCCATCGCTTCAGGAGGAAACCCATATTGTTTCATCACTTCGTATCGAAGGTATCCAATGGAAAAGCGAAGGTTGTCACCAACACGGACCTGTAGTAGCATGTCATTGATAGGTTAATTCATGCCACATGTTTTTGTATGTAAGTGAAAAATCGGTTGAAGATGTGTTAAATGTTCGTACCACGACTAGAGGAAGCTTATTGTATGTCTGTCTCCCATTTTCATCAGTGCCAGATGGTTGGCCTGGTGGTGGAGTACATACAAGTTGGTTCATGGCTAATGATGTCACGTTGCACGTTTGTGTTCCGATGGTTACATTTACATCTTGTTCGTCCGTAGCTCTCTTTAAGTGTTCTCCCTATTAACCAAATAAAAGATAAAAACCAATCAGAATTATATCAATAAGAAAAACAGAAATCATATTCAATAAAACGAACACACATCTATCAAATCTAATGATCGATACCGCTTATCAATACAGAATTAAATTTACAAGCCAAATTTTAAAGGGAACATACCTCAATGACTAGCGTATCACCTTTATACAATTTAATACGGTTGTGGTCAAAGGGAAAGAAACGAGGATCCTCGTAATACACCAGTTCGTGTTTAACACCAGGAAAATTGGCAGCAATGTTCAACACCGTCTGTACTTCGTCCATTACGAAGCCAATCTTCAGGCGCATTTCGGTTCTGGTAGTATCCCTTCTTCCGTGTACTTGCATCAAGTCTGCTCGGCTTATCATTGGTGATGGACATTCCATTACTGAATCATTGATAACCCGGCATGACTGTAATGTGATTAAGAAACATTATTACCGCAATAAATAAATAAATAAATCATTTAAAACCGAATATATATACAAGGCTGAGACACTCACTGATTCGTTGATGTTGTTAGATTGCAAAAATACAATCATTCTTGGACGCTGAACAGAAGCTAAATTTGTCCCTTCAACCAAGATGTGCCGACCACCACTGAAATAATGACAACAAAAACTTAGTCAAGTATTTGAATATTAAAGCAATAAACTTGTTCATAACGATGTTTGTTTAGCAATAAAAAATGTTATAAGTACAGGACATAAAATGTTTATAAAATAGAACATTGCATAATAATTCTCTTAAGTGAATTCAAGTGAAAGTTCAAACGTTCGAACTACATACAACATTAGTATCATCACAATATAACATCCATAAGATTAAAATCTAGCTGTATCACAAGAACCACTGGTGAACATGAGATTTCAACATAATAGTCACATCCTCCAGTAACTCACTGAGATGAGCAAGTATCTGAGCAATTCCATGAGATATGCTCGACACTCATTGAAATATTTTTTAAAGAATTTCAAAAGTCAAGCAACAGTTACAAATACACGATTTAGAGTAGATGATACTACAAAATTATACACTACTTTCATTTGATTTTAAAGCATTCAAGTAAAATGTATGCTATTGACTATTGATGACCATATGAAAGTTAACACAGTGCCAAAAGACTAAAGCACTCCACTTAACACATCTCATAAACAAACAAGTGCTTAGGCTCCATAAACAATCGAATTACCTGAGAAAGCTCTCTGTTGGATAAATCCGAGTGATATTAGGATCTTCCATGTAGGTGAAAGACGAGTTAAGCGTCCTGTTAGCACCATCCACATTCACGATTAGCCTCGATACAACGTAGTTGGATCTTGGTGAGCGCGAGGTCAAGCAGCTTAACTGTGTGCTAGTTGTTAAAGAGCTAAACATAATAATAATAAACAATAATATTAACATTAACGCAATATGTTTAATGATTACAACACTGTACTTTCAAAGAAAGAATCATAGTCCTTACCTATCCACCCGACATAACAAATCATCAAGATAAACACGAACTGCACTTCCTATATTTAAATGAACACCTTGGATGTATAAGCGTGTTCCTCCAGATTGCGGACCGATTCTCGGCGATACATCGATTATTTTAATGTCCTAAAAAAAATTAAAGCAGTTGTATAACCACAAGTGTAATAATAACTCGTAACTTTCCAAAATTACCAGTAAATCTCATTAGTATATCGCACCTTGTAATAAAATTTTTCGGAAGCTATCGTTTCACCGGCTTTGTTTCCTATCCGAATAATGGCTTCAGTTTCACCATTTTTGCTCTTCCCCACTTGACAAACGATCCTAAAAGCACATTATTGCATATTAAAATTCATTCTTAGAAACAACAGTTTTCAATAACTATGTATCAAAATAATATCACAATCCACCAATACACCATCAAAATTTTTACCTGACGGATACGTTGTATTCTATCAGTTCACAGGGAACGTCACCGATGAATACTTTATCATTGATTTCTTCAGCGTGTAAACCCAAATTTCCTCCTTCAATGGTGACTAACGTCCCTCCTTCAAGTGGGGCACTTAATGGACGGATCTAAATCATTTAAATCCAACGTTAGTTAATCGAAGAAATTTCCACCGTTAAAGCCACGAACCTTGATAAAGCGGTACACAACTCACCACATCAATGCGGGGTTTTGGACATGAGGTGACAGGTGGCACTAAAGGACAGGAGCCGGTATACGTGCAGGTACTCTGACACCAAGTACATTGGTAGTGTGGCTCTTGAGTTAGGCAAAGGCTGCAGTCAGGATGACTGCGATGACTGCCAAGAATTCGGCATTTATACAGGCTCACTACAATGCAAAACTCACCATGTAAACAAACACACAACACCCAATAAAATTCAACACATCAACATGACATGTAGTTAGTTCACTAGTTACTGAACTTCACCATGTCAAATGTAGAGTATGCGACAAAACTATTGCTGTGAAAGAAATGAAATATCTGAACACAATAACATCACTGAGGGTGTGTATGGGGGGGATTACAGACTGCACCATTAAAGGAAGTAACACCAAAGTGACTGTCTGTAAAATGTTTGGGGAGTGTTTCAGTAGAAATTCTTTTTGTTTCATAAACTACCCCTGTAGTAGCTATAACCACAATAACATTTTTCGTAAGCCCAGCTTAAATGTACTGTATCGATATACTGCACTGGGCTAAAATTCTTCGCTGTAAAATTTAATTTACACATTCACCAGTTAGTTGTACAGTAGTTATGCGCGGTGTCATGCTGGAAAGCCTTCAAAAGCTGTAGCAATGCGCTATGCTCGGCAGGAAAGCACTACAAAGATGTTGCGATTCGCTGTTACACAGGGAAAGCTAAAATGTTTAACTCAAATTAACTTCATGGTAAATCAATGATTAAATCACGTTATGCAATTAAGTGGACTGCTAGCATTCCCCAATAGCATGCTAGCAGAAATATCCGGTGTCACCAAAGGGATGATATACGTGTTGAACCTTATATCGCTGATCAAGACTAGACACCATGGAGGTAAGGGTGATACCATAAGTTACCACACTGGGTGACACCAACCCTAGTGACGTCACTGTTTGAACATACAAAAAACTTGTGATTTTCTAGTTATAAAGCAAGACGACAGTTCAGATGTCAGAGCTTCAACTTTTCTTCTATCAAATGTATAATTTTGTCACACCTCTCTGATAGATATTGTAGCTCACAAGAGTGAGCTGTATTCTATCAAATGCTCTCAACTAAAACTAAATAAATATATACAGCATTCCCCCAGTGGGCACTGTTAATTTGTTCTTGAAAACTCGAGGGATAACCAAAATTGATTTACCATTAACTAAACGAAAATTGATTTACCATAAGAGTTAATAAAAATTGAATTGATTCGTTCCCAGAATACAAAAAGCTGTATAACTATTAAGTAAAAGCAACAATAAATAAAATCAAGCTAAATAACTAACACTAATTCACTGCTCACAAAGATTAGGAGCTATTTCAAAATCTTCATACCATTTTAAAATGGTATACTTATGTAGGCTACAATAAAATTTTAAATAAAATTTTACTTATGTAGGCTACTGTTCTATAATTACAAAAAGAAATAACTTCAATCACTAAGTCTATGCAAACCGACCTCAATATGTTTAGAATAAAAAAAGTTGAGCATTTAGCAGAGATCGATTTTTTTGGAATAAAACACCCATTTGTCATAAAATAAAAAAGTATTGTATTGAAAACCACTAATCATACAGTGTGAAACGGGACACTGCTATATTCATACTGAAATCAATCACGATTAACTCACCCACTCTTATGAACTATGACTCAATCATGTGAAATGTATATTTACCTTGAGTTGAATCCACAAAGTGATTGCCATTCCAAACTACTGTTAGTTTTGCTGTCAATTCTCCTAATGGAGATTGATATGTATACTGAAAAACAAAAATTTGAATATCAGTCACCATTGATTAAGTTTTGTTGTACTTGGACTGATTTATGTACTACAGGAGTAATAAACAGAGCCACCATTGGAGGTGGGGACCCTAGGCAAAGGTCCAAATATTTGTACTTGAACCTGGGCTAAAATTATAACGAATCGTATTTTTTTTCATATTTGAAATTTAACTCAATGTCAGAGATTACTGTAGTATACCGGCAAGTAATTTTATTCTATTTTACATAGTAACTCTATTTGAATTACTAGCAAAAAGCCCATCAATCGACGTGCACCTGGCATTATCTGGTGACGAAATTTAAAAACAGTTTATATTTTAGAAACTTAAATTAATTGGAATTTGAATTAAGCCAATGAGCTAGAGGTAGACAAGCTTACATTAGCAAATTATTATAGTAGATAAGTTATTTTACTCAATTTTACATAGCAACTATATTTAAATTACTACTAAAAAGTCCATCAATCAAAGGTCACCTGGCCATCATCTAATGACAAAACCGCTTAAATTTTGAGAACTTAAATTAAATTTGATTTGATTCAATGAATTATATGTAGACAAACGTGCATTAGTAAATTAATATAGTAGATAAGTGATTTTATTCCATTTTACATAGTAACTATATTTACATAATGAAAATAACTGTAACTGCTGAAATGAAGAGGATAAGCCCTGCCCAGGGTCTTTTCATTGAGATGCACCTGAGTTATTATTTTTTTAAATAAATTTTAAAAATGAATACTATATCGAACTTACCGCTCGTTTTCCACAGACAACCACCGAGGATGCTTCTTTGATTCTAGCAGGAACAACAGCTTTTGCTCCTTCTATTTCCAAGATACACTGGTAGCCTGTCTGGCCTAGCTGAGGCACAGCGAGATTTTCCACAGCAACCTCCACTTCCGTTTCGATTTCGTGAGGAAGCAATATTTGTGCTCCTGGCCGAAACCTTGGACAAAACTGTGACCCATGGGATGAACGATGATGTGGATTCTAAAAATAATAAAAAAATAAAATTGTTTGCCCCATTAAAACTTTTTGTCAAAAAAAAAAAAAATGCTTGTCCATATAAAGCATCATAGTTTTTAGCATGCAAAATGTATACGTATCATCTTACATTTTCCCCACTGATGATTGTGCGTTGACACGTGGTAACATTATTTGTACATTTATTCTCATACACACACCAATTGCACGCCCACCGACTAGTTGTGCAAGTGCGGCAACTATAATCGAAAATGGAGGTCATAAATTACAAAATTCACATGAATTATTTATGACCGCTAGCGTGGCCATCATCATGATCGTCGTCGTCTCCATTTCGGAGAAAATGGTGAGAGCATGGAGGATCGTATATAATAGAAGCTATAAAATGTGTTTATGGACGCATTATAGCAAACTATTTATTGAAGTGTTAAAAGGCAATCAACTATACTTACTTAGTATGAACAGAGCAATCAAAATAATAGAAAGCGCGGCTAACAAAATCCGTATTCGTTTCACTCGACCTCACGGATAAGTACACTTTCACGTGATCTGTAACAACAACATGAGCAACTGAACCTTAACAAAAAACGAAATTAAAGACCGAACAATTTTTTAAGGTTTAACGTCGCATGTAACAGCATGGAACGTACCGTGACCACTAGAGATTTGCGGCCGAGTCTTGACATCAGGAGTTGCACATATCAGTCCATTTGGAGTCACCTGAGCATCAATGGGAGAACTATTCCCAAATACACATAGATACTTAGCACCTGCGGGAAGCTGCGGCAATTCGTGGATAGTAAGATGAACCTTCAATTACATCAACAAAAATAATCCATTATTCCAAAAAGCTCTATACGATTGTAAAAGAAAAGCCCCCCTCTACTGACTAGTATATTCCAAAAACAAACTCTGACAAAGACATTTAAAATACAAACTACAAACAAATAAAAAAAACCAATATCTTTTTTAAAAAAATAAGATAAACAAAAATGATTCGAATTACACGTAACATGAACTGAAAGTTAATAATGCTCACCAAACGCATTTCGTTTTTAGCAATAGTGTCAGGTTTCACAGATTCGAAATCGATGCACTGTTGAGAACCGAGTGATAACCATCGTGGTGGTGAGCGACCATTCTCTGCTTTTGTTGCATTCTGGCATGTCGATTTTACTGTACACCTACGATATTTTACGAAAAATAAACAAAATTGCAACAAACAATGAAAAATAGGCAATAAAATAAGATGGGAACATGTTTTCTTTCGATACAGCACCATACATCAAATAGTTTATTAAAACACTAGTTTTCCTTCGTAATACACAATTTTGCTAGCAGCGGTTTTTGAAGTATACAGAATTCATTATTCGTTTTATAATTAGAAAAATTCATCTGATTTCAAGAATTCATTAAAAAAAAGCAAATGGTGGATAATACCATTTGAATTGCCCGCTAAAATTTATATCTTTCTTTACTGGAGGATGTTAACAATATCTGAGATAATATCCGACCCTTATCTGACTAGATAATATCTGACTCTTAGATGGTAGTACAGGATAGAACACCACTATCTGGTAGATATGTCACCAGCAATGTACAGTATATGATCGAGGCAATGCATACCATGCCTAGTCTCTTTTGGTAACGTATGAAATTAAGATTGAACTATAGTTACGTTATGCAGAAGTTTAGATTTTTTAAATTTAAGATGCATTTTTTTAGAGAAAATATTATCTAACCTACATACTTCCATACAAGATGTTATTTCATATTTTGCCAAAAAGGCTACACAATGCCGGTAACAGATACAGATACTGTACATACTTTAATAGTGACGATTAGGTTATTAGAAGATTCATTTGGTTAATTCCAAATATTTTCTAAGAAACAACTGACACGGTCAAAATTTACTGCGATTTTCATTATGATTTCGATGCAACTCCACCAATAGCGTGGCGTTTTTCTCGATTGCAGCTGAGGCTAGCGAAAATCACAGTAAAATCGTAGCCAAGTCGATCGTGTCATACTGCCCTAAAAGTTCAGAAAAAAAATGTGTAAAAAAGAGTACGAACGGTTATGATGCAGTTAATACCGTTTTTATGATATTTTCCACTTTAATTCTTTATTTTATATCAAACATTAGTTTTCTTTTTAACCAGACAATTGTAGCACCTAAAGTTTGTGGTAGTTTTCCTAACCAGAAGACTGTGGTACGTTCCTAACCAAAAGACTTTATATACCTGCAGTTACCAGAACCGCGGTACCATTCAAGGAACTTAATCCCTGAGATAACGAAAAATTGCAATATAAATCCTGACTGAATTCTTCTCTCAATATACATTTTTGAATTTTAAGTATGATATATTCATACTTTATCGAACATTGTTCGATTGTCTTACACGAAACATTTGGCAACCGATTTCCGAATAGCAAACCCTGAAGAGTTCATAACGCAAAAATGCGTAAATCAAACCCGCTTAACTTCAACCCCATAACTTTCGGTAACATATTTATATCCAAACAGATAACCAAATGGGCTAGAATGTTCAAACGTGAAAAAGAGATAACGGGAAGTTCTATCATGGGCCATAATTATTAAATCGACCAAACAACAGTCCGATAGATATCGGATCTTTCCAACCTTTGTTGGAACAGTGTGTGCGAATCCAGAGTCCGGTGGTTACATGTCGGCCAATACATCACCATAATTTCAAACGCACAACGATTTCAGCGCCAGCGTTTAGCTTGCGATTAAACGCGATAAATTTCGTAATAAGAGAAAATCCATCATGGCGTTAATGATCAACAGCGGCAGTGTTTTCTAACCTGGAACCAATGGACTTGGTCGAAATTGCAGCTATTCATTACCACAATATCATACCACTGGATCTGTCGCCATACAATTTGGTTACTTTGCTTTTCAATTAATAGCTGACACGTGAGAAACAATCGCCAATTAGCAATTTATTTCCCTATCGACCTAAATCCCGGGCGTAACTCACGTTTACTAATGACCGAACTAACTCCCTGTAAATACGCAATCCACCAATTTGCAATATACGGAGAGAACCGATGGAAAAAAAGAGAGGGGGTGTTCCATAAACGTCGATAACCAGTAGTTATGTAGATTAATGACCCTGTTAGTTCTCCAGGGTGTAACTAATCTCGATCAAAATAACTTTACCGGTAAGATGACATCAAATGAAAAATGTTATTACCAGTTTTAAAAACAAACAAAAATGTATTAATTTTATGATTAATAAAAAAATTTATTGTCGTCGATTTTTCTAATCTAAACTGCTATCTATACCCATAGACACCAGTTTAAATTAGTCTCCAAAATTAAAAAAAAACAACAAAAAAAACCCGACTGTGCATGAACTACGGCATATAGCGTCCACCATATTTATTTTTAATTGATGGCATATACCCAGTGACACTCGTGACACTAAGTCGAATCCATCGATACCTAATTCATCAAAATCCATCATGCCGTTTAGAGTGTAGAATGAAACAAAGAAATCATACATACATACATACATAAATCTTAAAAACAAAACCTTCCTTCTTGCGTAGTCGGGTGAAAAATAACAGCACCATACCACTCCCATGGCAGTCAGTGGCTGTAGGTTAAGACACAAATACCATTTTTTCTAATTTCTCAATTATAAAGCAAATAACTAACGATTTGGATGCCCGTCAGCGTTAATTTATCTATGAGTTACTTTCTCCATAAATATTTTCACCCATAGATGATAGTACAACACTCTAGAATACAGTGCACACATAGTAGTAAAAATTAGTAGTAAAAATTACATTATTATACACATTAATATACAAAATACGCTTAACTCAATATGGTTTCTAAAGGTTCAGAACACGCTCAAGAGAAACGTGTAAACCTAGCAAATAAAAGTTATGACTTATTTAATTCAGGGTTTCTATAACCCTTTGTTTTATATTGATCTTTAGTTTTCCAACCACAGTTTCGGTAACCACTGTTTAATTTCCAAGAACGCAAATAACAAAGGATTACTGTACATGTACTTTATGAAACAAATAAATGTAATTGATGTTTGGATTAAAATCAAAAGCCAAGATTAGATAAGAGTGCCAAATTTTCTTGTAACGACATAAATAAAATAAAATAAAATAAAAATCCCCCGTAAAAAAAAACCCACTTTTGCAAATTCAAAATAAAGCAATATTGGAGATACGTGTAATTAGTTCCTTAACACCAAAAAACAAAAATTGAATGGTTCGTAGCAACACTTAATTGGCCAATAAAAATGTGGCAACTGGGACTACTGTCAGTAGTACTATATCCCGAGATGAAATCAAAACTATAGGAAAAAAATAATAAAAACTAAATCCTCGATGTGAAAATTTGGCACGCTTTCCAGATTATCCATCAAGGAAAAAGAAAGTAAATCACAAAAACATTCTGTTACCTCCTTTCTAACGAGCACCAGCCACAGTACGGGTCTTTGGCTCCAATGCACAATGAACAATTGGAATATCTCGTACAGTTTTCCACTTTAACTTTGCTTACCTATAAATATAAGACATGAAAATCAGTGAAGTTTATGATACAGAGTATACTATATTAATACAGAGTGTCCCTAAAATCGCTATCTATTTGACAAAATAAAGCGAATTTCAACGAATGGTTGAATTACAAGAGTATATGCATATCAGGATACATAATTAAAAGTGAACGGAAAAAATACGTACATAGTTCAAAAAGTTAATGATTATATTCTTTAGATTCTACCTGTACACTAATGCACTATGTGTATATTAACTTCAAACTGATTATCTCCATTAAAAAAACATATTTACAAGCATATGAAAGAGAATTGAAAAATAATAATGATTAATAAATTATGAAAAAGTTGTAATCCAATGTGAATATCTAAATTGTACATAAATATATACGTATTATAATGTCCATGAAACATTTATTTGAAATTCGCTTTATTTTCACCACATGAATGTTGACTTTAAAGACCCTGCCTGCATATTATATCAAAAATTCATCAACGAACAACCTGAAAATATTTATGTCAAAACTTTTCAATATAGAAAATTCCTCACAAACTACAACTTCTTGCAAAAGAAAAAAAACATGCAAAGCGGATCTGCGCGTTTCAAGATTTGGCCACAGTTCACACACAAACGCTAAACACGAATAGCCACCACACAGTCACCACATTTTCTCACCCATCCTTTAAAAGGGTTAACCGAACCAATCTCTAAATCGCATTCTCCACCATGATTCGTTCAATATCTCTCTCACATGGCTGTGGCGGTGTAATCAAGAGCTGCATTAACTTGGGTTCATAAAGACGCAACCAAGCTTGATTTGGTGTGTCTATGTGTGTGTGTTTGTGCACTTTGCTTGTGCGTTAGCTCAAAGTATGGCTCAGAGTCAGGGCGTGAAGTAAGTACTTGATGGGTAGCTGAAGGTCAAAAGATCTTGAAGATGTTCTGAATTACAATTGGAGAGTGCTTGTAAGATAAAACCGCATTCGATTCGGCAGGTGATAAATTGTGCTTTCGGCTGCACGATGTATTAGATGAAAAATACCAACACAACAACAAGAAAAATTAGTTTCGAAATACCGTACAATCGACAAAAAAAAACTAGCAGAAAAAACACTAAGCAAACACCGAGTAAAGAATGTTATTGTGTCTCTGCAATGTCATTAATCCAATGTTTTTGCATTAAAACATCTGAACCACCAATGTGTGTGTATATGTTACTATGCCTTTTTGACGTAGAACTGCGCCAAAAAGAACTACAGAACTACGTCTTTCTTTTGATTTTCGGTTACAATTAACAAGATTTTTATTTCACTCTGTATATTTGTATAGTACATATTACATTATAATCGTTTAGTAAAAAAAGCTCATTTCTTAACAAGAGGTTCGGTAGTACTGAACGATTAATCGATGTCTACTACAAATCGATTATTTTGAATTGTTTGTACTTTTATGTTTAAAAAAATAGAGTTTGGTGAATAAATTGTTTAACCCCCCAGTAAAATTGTACTATCAACAGTATAAGAAACCATAAAAAAAATACTCACATTTACATTGTTTTGTCTACAATTAGTATCGATATGTTTGGCATTCAAATCAAAATAAAGGGCAGCAAAACTTAACCAAGCCTACTCTAACACATGTCTATAGTCAATCTAAAGCTAATGAGTGTTAGAATATTGGTAATTTCTACGTCATGTATGTGTTTATACACTATATACATACATACATTATCAGTATGCAGTATGACAATAATTTTAATTAGACGCAAGCTACAACAACAACAACAACGCAGCAAGTTTTCCAATTTAACGTGGATGTTGCTAACAAGAAACGACTCGAAAAGCTTTGCTTTGTCATTAGTCTCTATTGTCATTCAAAACTAACCTGGTTGTTATTTTGCATTGTCACGATGCCCATGTGTAATCTCGGCACAAAAATCAATATTTGGAAAACTATGTCAATTCTACTCTAATATCCCACCAATTTCAAACTATCCAGTTGTCACTCTCTTTTCAAAACCATGACTATCAAATAAATTTTAGAAGTCCTCGTCTCCACCCAAAGGGAATATCCGTCTATTGACATTCCAACAAGTTCCAATAGGTTGAACCCAAAACATTTGGGAAATTTCCAATATTGGCGGTTTCAAGTAATATTAAAAAGAAGAAGCAAAACCACATACAGAATTATATATGACTGTTGTTTATTTTTAAAAAGAAAATAGAAAAATGACTCACTTTTGATGGTGTCAACATGTAAACAAACTCTCCGGTAATATCCATATGCATATCGGGAAGCGCTGCATGGCCTGAATCCACTTGAACCTCTTCGTATTCGTTAGCTTCATTAGCTTTGCTCAACAATAACTGCAAACACGAAAACAAGGAAATTAATATTTAACCAAAATCGATACTCAAACCCAAGAGCTCTATCAATAATGCACCGGTACCTATTCTTCAGAAACACACACACACACAAACAAAAAGTGCACAGAAACATCTACTACTTTATCAACGTTAACTACTTGCACTTAAGAGTTGCTTGCACTTATTGACAAATGTGTATCAATAATGCTAATTCCCTCCAACTTCACTTCTACAATTTGGTATAACCAAATAACACTGGTTTCAGAATGCGCTTTCATTGCTTGGAATGCAGAATTAAATTTAAAAGACAATTATTTAAAATGATTTGTCCACGAATTATAGAAACTTTTTTTAAGTCTGAATTAACCATAATTACACGCTAATACCGGATTAAACAACGTTTCAAGTATGCATGTACAGTATATGTCAGCGACAATCCTTAGAATCTAGGCATTCTATAAAATTCCCAGCCTCTTTAGACACAATATGAAATAAAATCTTGTATATCACTATGCAAGTTAGTTTAGACAACCTTGGTTGTGGTTAGTTAACAATAATTTATCTATAAAAAACAGTAAAGCTAGATTTATGGTTCAATTTATAACTAACCTAAAGTCTGGCTTAACATATCTATTATAATACTAATTCCATACATTGCCTAAACCAGATTTATAAAATGCCTGGATTCTATACCATTATCGGTGACATATACACCAAATCAGCTTTGCATTTTTAATCCACTCAGTACTTAAGTGTACCGGTATTCAAAATATGCATAACGTGAATTTGTAAATTAATAAAAACAAATTATTTTCAATTTTATAAAAATAGCAATAATATCAGTGATACAACCAACTTCTTCAATCCGGTATTCTTAAGCAATAAGCAAATAATAAAATTTGACGTCAAAATATACTTTTTATAATGCTATTTTTGCAAATTTACAAATTTTAATTTTAATTTAAAAATATATATTCAAACTTTTTTTGCTGAAATACAAAATATTCTCTGCAACAACTGTAAATTTAGTGGTAGAAAGTCTAATACCAGATTAGTAAACGTTCGTCTTTATCTGTACTTAAGTGTAGCCGAATATGTATAACAAGTATAAAAAAACAACCAATAAATATACTTAATGAAATAATAATGCCATATACATATATCGGAATATAGAATACTGGAGCAATAAATTCAAAAAGTAATAATGTCGAATAGATGACCAGTAAATGTACAAATTTAAAATGCATTATCGTAATGTCTATCCAAATGCTAAACACAAGACAAATGTAAATTTGATTCAATTTCTCCGGTGGGTCATTTGGTCCCAAGGTCTGACACACAAGAGCTAAAAAGGAAAAGCTCGTTATACATTCTGAGAAGAAGATGATGCCGTGTCAACCCATTCATCTGTCATGTGGCAAACACACAGACAAATCTTGAAAGCTGACACTACAACACAGAGCTTCAAAGCAAAGACAGAAAATTATATACAAAAAAAAAAAAAAATTTAGAAGAAAAAAAAAACAAAAAAAAAAGTGTGATAATAACAAAACTTGGAAGGAAAAGAGAAAATGTACCAAAAAAAGTAAAAGCGAAAAAGTGGTACGTTAACTAGAAACGCAAAGACATGGACGGCAAAGTACAAAAGCAAAACATGTTGCCAAATTTTTTACAAACAAAACAAAAAAAAAACATTAGATGGCAAAGAAGAATAATTTGAACCACAAGAAAAACACAAAAAAAAGAATTGAGAAAGAAGAAAACAAAACCCGAAAATTTGGTTTAACCAAAATAAACATAGAATCTCTTTCCTTGGTGGTCTTTCATTAGTTGCTGGTGTCGCGAAAAGGCAAGGCGTTGAGAAAATAATAAATTAAATGAACAAAACACTTTTATTTATTTTTTGAAAGTAGGGTTTTTGAAAAACACAACAGCTCTCAAAAGTAGACAACACCGAGTTTGATGTGCGAACGAGCAGTGTGACACTAATTGCACCCATCAACTTTTTTAAAAAATTGACCAAGTGACAACAAAAGTAGCGAGAATACAATGGTCACACTTTATTTTTATTTTTCAGGTTAGTTGGTAAAATGTCAACTGCGTAAATCATTTTAAACTGTTGTATTATTACACCCGAAATGACTTTTGGAGAAAAGCAGAAGTTGACTTTTAATTCTCGCCAACCGAAATGAAGTAAATTAGAAAACGTTTTTATTTTAGTTGTTTTATTTTTTCTTCTAAATTTCCAACTAGGTGATTTAATACGTAGAAAAGAAACTCAACAAAAATAAATTCAAAAATAACATTGCGTTGCTAAATCAGCTTGTTTCTACAGTAATGAAATCGATTCTCAATCATCGCAGGTCATAAAAAAACATTATTTCAACAGTGTTTTTACCAAAGAAAAAAAAATGAGGTTATCTTAATTTCTTTTTTGAAGTTTATTTTTAAAAATAAAATAAAATTGAAGCAATAGAAACTATTTTTTTTCCTGTAGCTTGAAATAGCAAATGTGTTAAGAAAATACGATGACAGTCTAACTTACATTAGAATAAAAATATTTTAAGTTTCTCTGTAGTTGTTAGCCAAAAAACAAAAATAACAAATACACTGAAACTTATAATTAACATATTGAACTAGTTAATCAATAATTTGTTAAAATCATTTAACAAGTTCCTGTAAACATTAAATCCCTTTTAGAAATTAATCGGTTAACCATTAAAAACCAGAAATTCAGTTCTGTCACAGCACCCGTAACGCGTTTTTTAAACAATGAACACGCGCATAATTACATATTACCAGATTTATTTAAACAATGATGATGTGTGGAATCTCGTGTTTTATTCAAAAACACGTATCTCTAATAATAAAACATTAATGCGTGTGCCTCCTCACCAGCTATGGAAGCACCAAAGTGTGTTAAAATGCCGAAATCGATGATCTAACTTCAAGGAATATTACCAAGCAATAAGAGTTAAAACAACAAATATCTGTAACGAATGTTGCTTCGAAACATTCGTTACAGTTATACATGAGTTAAAAACAACAAATCGCGTAAAAGTAAAAAACATTTACCGTCATTTTTGACGGGTACTAGTCTTCATTAACTAAGTACAGAACCAATTTTTAAATAATGTATAGCTATGTGCAGCATTAAAAAGTAATTTAATTTCTTTCTTGAGGCCGTCAAGAGTGAAAAAAAAAAGTCGAGCATTGTAAACTTATCATTTAATAAAGACATTCATTCCTAACGACTAATAATAAAGTTAAAATGATTAACTTTGAATGTTGACACCTTAATCTCGAGACTACACTTGTAATGTCAGTAGAAATACAATTAATTCGACATGGTTATACGTGGTATACGTTTTTTCACATACTGTAGACATTTGGCAAGGGTATTCTAAAAATGTACCGAAGGGCGTAAAAATTTGGCTTGTAAGAAAATGGAGACAAAAGTAATGTCACAACAATGGCGAGGTGGAACAGTTGGCTGTCACACGGTTTCGATTCACCTGTCATTCAAGGCACAGAGCGGTGCACTCCAAAGTCAAGAATCAAAAGAACTAAAAGACATACAGTACATGACATGAACTTTCCTAAACATAATCAGATAAACAACAACCGTTTCTTCAAAATGAGCAAGAATACATTAAGAAAATTGCCGAGTGTCCAATGCGAAATTGAGATCGAACTACCAAACTTTGTGAAATCTCGTCTTTCAAAGAAAGTTTGATTCCCAAAAAAGAATTCACCGTTGTTTACGTCAATCTGACAGATGTCCAAACTTAATTACATTTCCAAACCATTACATGCAGATATATTGATGGGATATACTGATTGTGTGAGGAAGTTAATTCCTGGAAACACATCTCAAGTGTGAGAAGTTGGTTAATAAACAAAATCATGTCAATTGTGTTGACTTTTAGAAATTAGATAAGAGTGTTAGACTAAAGTCACGTTACGAACTCGCATTCGAATTCAACACGCGGCCAATCAGAAGGTAGTATGGTCACGTGAGCAGCTCTGGTCACGTAACCACACTACATTTTGATTGGTCGAGTATGATGAATTTGGATGCGAATTTGGATACGAATTCGTAACGTAATAGCCCTCTGTCACAATTGAAGACAATTCTGTTGCTAAAACGTTTTCCCATTTGTACGGCAATTTGGCAAATGTGAAAATTAAATGTACTGTAATCTAGCTAGATTCGAATTTTGTCATTATTAAAAACAAAAAATATCAATAATAAAAATGGTGATAACGTTGGTTTTTGAAGACAAATTCTGTTGTCAACGAGTTGGGCTTTTACCATTGTGTACATCTATTCAAGCGCGTGGCCAGGGTGGGACAGGTATGGGCACTTGCCCACCCCTATTATGAAGATCATTAAATTCAATTGATACAATACAATCTACATTCCGCATAAGTCTTCCTTGCATGAAATTAAATTTAATTAATTTGTTCGAAATAAATAAATAGTACGGTACTAAAATTTGTGTGAAGATGAACTTTTGCCCACCCCTGACTGAAATGCTGGCTACGCCCATGCATCTATGTACATTTTGAAATCTGTTCAATTTTACAATTGAGCACGTTGAATGTTAAAGCTTAATGTTAATCCAGCTTTCAAGCTAAAAACGTTAAAAATTTGTAATGACTAAAACTTAAAAAAGAAAAAATCCAGTAAAAATGGTGGTAAAATTTAAATAAGGCGTAAAAGAATGAAACACGACACGTCTGGGAACATTCGAAATGTTCACCAATGAATTTATAAGAGCAATGAAAGATTATGACGACAACAAAAAAGTGGTGTTGACATCGTGAAAATACCCCAAGCAGAACTCACATCAACAATTTGTCATATTTACACGACCATCTGGATTACTTCACAAAGCCCCGTCTTATTCGCTACATGTTTTTTGATAACTGTATTTATAAAATAACGATTTTTTTAACACTCCTTACACAAAAATTAATAACCCCCACTTTAAACCGGATGATTCAATTCAATTCTCGCAATAGATCAAAATAGAACTGTCAACTGTCGACGATATGTATAAAGATTGTTATTAACATTCACACCCCCACTCATTGAGCGTGTAAAATGATCAATTGAAGATATTTTTCCCCTTCATTGGCAATTTGGAAGACGAACGTACAACTTTGAAACGTGACATCTTATCACACGTGAGGCCTAAAAAGCCCTCTTTTAGACAAATAGTCAAGCGGATAATTAGGCGTCAAATTACTTAGTCACTTTGTCCCCAACTCGTTCTTATTTCTCTTTCCCCCTCCAATGTTGGTTGGTGAGAGGTGCTGTTTCTTTCATTTATCATCATTTGTCACTGGGGTTTACTGGCATCGTCTTTCACACCCACACACACGCAAGAACCCAGATGGTAAGAATTAGAACCGAAGGGATAGATATATCTTTTTTTTTCTCATTTTATTTTTTTTTTGGTCTTCCAAGTATGTGGCAGTGACAAATACGCCAAATTTCTCCACAGCACAAAATATTTAATTCCAACTAACAGTCATGCAAAAAGCCAATTCCTCAAGTGATGAATCCGAAACCTGAAAGCTGTTTTTTTTTTGTCATTATTTTTATTTCGGGGGTGTCATTAGTCCATGTTTTTACGATATCATTTTATTTATTTTTTTGTGTGAAATCATCTTAACACCATATATCGCATGTCGTCCGACATGCTCATCAATCGTGTTGACAGTGCTAACAAGAGTTAGCGTTATTTACACGTCAGTTTGGAAAAAGTCGAAAGGCCTACAGCTTAGAACAAATAAACAAAATCTTTATAATCAAAATGTGGCTCTTTAAAAGTTGAAAACAAGAAAAAAATTCATTTCATCATCCGACACAAATATTTGCGAATCATTAGTTATTCGTTACTTCTCGAGCTCTCTTTTATAAATAACATTTTTATTATTAATGCGTAACTCGTGGAAGTAGGATACCTCTTCCTATCTCCATGTTAAATATTTATATTCAAGTTTTGTAAGACATCGGTGTTGTGATTTTTCATTAAAGATAACCTCCAGTGGACCAATGTACAGAAGAGAGCCTCTATTTACGCGAGGGTTATATCTTGGAATAAAAACAAACTCGCGTGAATAAAAAAATTGCATACATCGAAATTACCAAGAATTGGTAACACATTTCAGCGTTTAGTCATTTGTGTGCACCATCACACAAAATCACATAATAAAACATTTTTCTTATGACGAGCAGAGGATTCCTCTCCTCACAAATTAGACTCGTCAAGTCGTCACAATAAAAGAAATTTGTATAGATCGATAACTTCCTAGTGTTAATAGTGTTTTATTGATACCGTAATTCTACAAATTGGTGTTATGTACAGTAGAAATGCATACCCACTCATTGTCTGTAGGTAAAGTTTTTCATCTAAAAATGACAAAGAAGTTGTACTTTCCGAGTACAAACAATGGTCATATGAAGCATTGTGTTCTTGTTGATTTAAACACAAATTATGTGAAGAGTGAGGTTTTGCCTTTTTTAAACAATGGTCTTGTACACCATCTCGTGATCAAAGTTTTAATGGACAAATGAAGAATCACATTTAGTTTGATTTACTATAGCTTGAAAACGTGCTGAGCTCTGCACGTTTTTAATAAATAGTTTCAAAACAAGCTATTTTGACTTAAATTTGTTATGTTTTAAGGCAAGTCACTTGAAAACGTGCTTTTCGCACTGAGATCTCTGCACGTTTTCAATGAATCGTTTCAAAACAACAATGATCTTGCAGCGTGATCACGTGTGTTATCATCAAAAAATTGGGTTCAGGCATGCATTAGTTGAAGGTTGAATTGAATGTTGTTTGATTTAAACAATGGACATGTGGAGAATTATGTGTTGAAAGATAAGTTTAGGCTTGCATAACACATGCATGCATACACACACACACTACACATGCGCTATCATCACCTACCCTACAGTAACATGAAACCTTTGGTGTAGACTTACTTCTTAATTTTATCATTAAACAAACTTTTATTTTAAACAGTGAACACGTACAGAATTATGGCAGGTTTAAGGCCTGGTGGTAAGAAACTCTTGCAATTTGAAGAATGGTCTCGCGCGGGATTTAAAGTACGAGTATAACGCGAAACCAATGACGAAAATTCTAATTTGAAACTATTTATGGCAGGTAGTGTAAATCAAGAGAAGATTGTTAACTCGAGATAGGAGAGATTCTTTATGGGGAACGTGGCGATAAGGGAACTGCTGGAACTAAATGTGATTGGTTAGATTAGTTATACAAGATCTCCCCCTCGCACACAATTTCGATTTTGAACGTCACTCAATGTCAAGTTTTCGCACTTAATTCTCCGATAGTGCCTCGTCACAGGTAGTGGTCATCCTCATGCAAAGTTGTTCCACTTTTGCCCAATATATTTAGCTACAAAATGACGTGTCGGTTCTCGTTCTACACGCTAGTATGGAAAGGAAAACTAACTTGATTTGTTCATTCTGTCACTTTCTCTCTCATTTCACATTAAAAATGAATGGTTTATGATTCATTGAGAAAACTATGAATTGATTGGTATTTATGTGAACATTGTTTGTTGTTGCAAATGCATTCTTGACACCAAAAATAAATAAGTCAATTTCTTTTTTAATATTTTGAATAGCAAAAGAATCAATTCGTTTGAAGTCCAAAGCGCGTTTTAAATAAGTAAAAATACACAATTCATGGTTTTCAACGAATATATTTAAATCGCAAAACATAAAGATATCACCAGCTGAAAAGCAGCCAACATAAACCACTAGTATACCGAAGAGTCACGTGATTTATGTCGTTCGAGTCATAAGTCAAGAAGTTGCTATTTTTAAGATGTTCCCAGATGCAATAAACTAAAGTCTATGAAAAAAAAATCTATAATAGATAATCACTTATGATAATGCAGATATGACGTTCAGTAAAAAAATATATAAGTATATTCTTATCTCAATTTTTTAAATAAATAAAAAAAACAACTCAAGTTTTTTTTTTTAAAGAATGTCACCACATGTCTTCAAAAAAACAAACAAATTAAAAAACTTTCAAGTGCTTTGACTATACTTGTAGTCAGCAGTTAAACTCGAGGCATTCGACCTATTGAAACAAAGCGTTCTTTTGAACATCTCTCAATAAAAGAACTTCACTACAAAGATCGTGTTCTTTGTGAAAGAAAAAATAAATGGTGCCGATTCTAAAATTGAAAAAAAAAATAGAAAAGAAAGGGTCACTTTCAAACGTTGAATTCCAACGAACAGACTAATTTGGCTCCAACAAAGAATGTTCCAACCCAAAGTCACTAACCTAAAGACTATGCGTCAAACCTGTGTCTGAAATGGCCATAACGATATTTACCACATAAATAATGAATAGTTTGAACAATTCAGTAATAAGGTAATAGTTTGCCTACAAAATTATAGCTTGTACCACGAGGAAAAACGAATTAAAATTCGGGTCACACTCTTTATACGTATACAATATAGACCTTCGTATATCACCACGCAAGCCTACAATAAATAAGCTTACTAAATAAAAGTAGTCCTCGATTCGTGCGAGTTTCGTATATGCGGTTTCGTTTATTATGCAACGAGAGTAAAATCCTCCCGGATACTCGTTATATGTAAGAAAATTTCGCTATAATACAATTTTTCACGACTGACTGAACGCTCTGATTTTACTTTCTACTACAGTGTATTCTCCACCCACGTGTGGCGCAAATGTTGTCTCTCATGTTGAAATCCGTGAAGCTTTCTTAAGCTACCTGTACTCGTAAAATAAACTTAAATTGAAAGACATTTCTGTAAATTGAACTTAAATTGAGGAGTTGGATGGAATACCGACGTAACTGAAAAAATGTGGGGTATTTTTAAGAAAAAATGGCAAAAACTTCTGGCACTTTCAAATTTAAGATTAAAAAAATTCCTCTTAACTGTATATTTATGGAAAAGGAAAATGTACAGGTTTTGCAAAAATAAAAAATTTACTTTAATTCACAGAACTCAAGTTACCGGTTAATTTAAAAATACAATTACGCCATTATTCCAAATATCGTGTTAATTCATAAATGCATTTACGCAGTTTTTCCAAAGGTCCGTATCTTTTCCATTGTTTTAAAGGTGAAACAACCAGGATGTGAAGCGACAAAAAGTAAGAAATGACAAAAAAATTTCAGATTTACAATAGTCCAGTTAAATATTCTTGCTCCAAAAAGTCCGAAAGTGCAAATAGGTATACAACCTAATCTCTTTATGCTATATACTGGTCTTAAATGATTCAATATAAGCATTTTAAGGAATAACGACGCAAGTGAATTTACGCCGTTCTTCCACCCAACTTTTCAATTTGACTTTAGTCTGTAAATTAAGCCTAAATAGCTTTTAGTGAGACATTTCTGTTACAGATTTACTATTTTACAGTCATTTTTATTTCAATCTATGCAAAGTTTTCTAGAACACAATCCTCACATAAATCTAAGACCACCTGTATACTCGTAAAATAGGCTTAAATTATCGACCAGCGAGACATTTCTGCAAGCTGGGCTTACATTGGACTGTAGCGAGACATTTCGGTAAGTGAAAAAGTCATTTCTAACCATTCCTCATTTATGCTCGTGCGTTCTTCTGTGGCAGAGAAAATAAAAGTCCAATTGGTTGCAATAGAACGAGCACTTTATTCCAAGTTTGATCTTAAAAAAAGGAAACCCACTCTTTGCGGATAAGGTTGGTTGTTGGACGAAATCACAGTTTCATTACTAGGGTGCTTTTAACTTTTGACTACCATAAAAGTCCAACACAGGATCATGCAGAAAAGTCGTATTCCCATCGGACAAATTGACTTTCCTCTCTTCTGCTTGCAAGCAATAAAACTCAGAAAAGCCCCGGCAGTTTGCAAGAATCGAGGAAATTGTCAAACAAAATTTCCACGCTGGACATGTCTCTCCTGCAATTGGTCTATCGATCCCAAATCCATAACACGGCATTTACTGAAACCAAACATAGTTACCGAGGCTTTCCCACTGTTAATAAATAGTCCAGGGCGTTGAGCTCGCGCGATTAGACTTGACTGATTGTTACAAGCAACTGCCAAGCAATAAGTTGGCTCCCAATGACTTCCATTTAGTGTTGCCAGAAGCTAGGGTGGCGCAAATTATCGCGCACAAACGACCCATTGTATGTAACGACGGAAATGTCTTTTCACATATTTTACAGGTACCAATGTTAGTTTATTTACCACGTAATGTGCTTGCCAAAAACATTTTTTCACTGTAATGCTATTGCGCGACACGTCGATATTTCGATATACCAATTGGCGAGAGGAACGATTGGTTTTGAAATGATTTTTGGAAATTTAGTGCAAAGGGATTTGGCAAATTATTGACGACTTTCCAACTGAAACAACAAATGCGAATGTTTCGTATTATCAGTGATGAAACGTGAAACCACGATATTTCCATACACGTATGTATCAGCTAATGGAACGAAAACGATACTTTTATGAACAGAAACACATATAATCTAAAGTGTTATCTACAAAGTACGATATAAGAATGATCTACTCTTAAGTAGATACCACTGGCAAAACGTGAAATTCGTCAAAATGATAAGTTTATTGACAAATGTAAATACGAATTTGAACTCGGTCAAAACATAAAATTTTCCTCACAGGTGAAAGACCTAATGTAAGAAAACCTTAATGCCCAGTATAGACAGAACGTGAAAATGTGAAATACCGGTACCTAATGTGTTAACATGATACGTATCTATAATGCATTCAAAAAGTAAAATCCATCAAATAATGGAATATCTAATTCACTAACGTTAGGCTAATATACCCGAACGAATTCCAAACTATGAATTCCGTTAAAATGTGAATTACTGTACGTTAACTGTAATTTATGATGTAGTCAATGTAAAATCCACTAAATGTGAAATTAATTAATATATAACTCTAATGGTGTAGTCATAATGTAAATATCCAATGTACTAAAACTTTAAACACCTAACATAGAGAAAGCTTCAAACCGTCAAAATGTGAGATATCTGATATGCAAGGTATAACTACTATTAAAATTTAAATTTAAATACCAAATGTGAAAACCATTTGAAATACTATACCAAATAATGCAATACCTAATGTAGTCTATCTTTAAAGTAGTTTTTAAAATATAATTTCATTATTTTCCATTGGTTAAATCCACACTAGATGGCGATAGTTTACGGGATTAGTAGGTTGTTTTCACGGTTTTATTGTTAAATGCCGTTTTACTCCGGTAAGCGTATTGGTTTTATCATGTAAGTAGCCTACTTGAAATACTTCATATGATACAACATTGCTATATTAATTGAAGTTAAAATTGTACTAGCTGTACTAAGTCAATGGTATAAAATGGTGTTAAGTAACGTTTTTTGTCAAAATGATCTAGAACCACTTTCGAATGTGTCAAGTGCAATTCTACCTTCCTGGTAGCTCATAATTTCAAGCAAAACAACAATATGTGCAAAGATATTAGTGCAAACAAGTATGAAGTAGCCCATAGACAGGAAGACAAGTTCAGATCTGCAAATGCGTTTTCCTCGAAATTGTAAAAATGTTATTTAACACCCTTTGACACCAGGCCCTTCAATTCACACTTCATAAAATATTTCACACATTTCAACTACAGTTCCATAGTTATATTTCTTAACCTAAACGGGATCTAAACCAAAATCGGAAAATATCAAAATACTACGAAACTGATAGAACGGTTCTAAAAAAAACAAAAAAAACAAGGATAGTATCTAGCCAAGTGCATAAAAAGTCTACTTAGAATGGAATCCTCGATAGTCGGATGACATCAACTTTCACCAAGACGACGCTTCTGTGAAAACGATATCCGTTATAACAACATCAATAACGTCTTAAATAAATAACCCAAAACTGCTTTTCCCCCCCGAAACCCAGCCTTGGAAGACAACCCAAAGCCTCTCTTTTTAAGATGTAATACCTGTGTGCACATCTCGCTTTACAAATTGACAGTGCTCTCGAGCACGAACACAACAAGATTTCTTCTTCTTCGAAGTAGTAGCCGTTTGGAGTTGGCACGAGGCAAGAAAATGGCGTGAAAAACCCACTTAATGGACACAGCTCTGCTAAATTACATTCTTTTCTTCGTAGCCTTTAGGTCTCCATATTATCTCGGGTGATCTTTAGACCGCAATGAGGATCGTAATGTTGCAGTTTTAATGAAATTTTCAAGAGGCCTTGGATAGAGTTTATTTTGTTTTTCACCGTTAGCCCAGTTGTGAAAGTGCAATATCACTGGGGCTTCATGTTTTTTTTATAGCTGTTTGCAGCAAATAACTACTAAGGGTTTCCTCGGTTACTTCCTTTTTCTCGCTTTTCTTTATTTTTGTATTATTATTTTTTTTTGTGTGTGTGTTAGGGGGGTATTTCTTTTAGTACTATAGTCTACGGTGAAACAAGGTTTTGCAGTCGTTTAAAACAAATTCGCGAAACGAACGAAATCAATTTTCAGAGAAACGGAACTTAGTTCTAAGGTTTTATGCTCGTTTTAATGAAATTAAAAACAGTAATTTTTAAGTTTTGTTTTGTTTATTTGTTTTTTAATTTTAAGATTTTGTTTTTGTTTTAAATAATCTAAGACATGAAGCGACTTTGGAATTATGTAGATTGCCAGTAAAATAGTTATAAAAACGTAATAAAATAGAATCTTAAAAATGTGAACGCGGTAATATACTGTACACTATATTAAAAATATGTATGTACACAATTTTAAAAATTAAATAAAATTGAAAATATTATTTTTCAAAGTAAAAAAAAAAATCATTTTTTCAAAATAAAAAAAATAAAAATTGGGTTCCTTAAAAACATGTCAACAAATAAATTCATTAAAAAAATATATTTAACTATTTTAATTTATTATTAACAAATTTAAAGCAGATTAAAATATTTTTTAAGATTACTCTTTAATTAAACGCCGGCTTTAAAATGAACAGCTATTAAAAATAAATGATTTTTATATAAATAACTAAAAATTAAAATAAATACAAGTCATTAGACCTATAATAATCAGAAAATTTCCAACGCTAACAACAAAGTGTACTAATATAATTCTTTTTAAAGATACATTTACAATTTAAAAAAGAAAAAAGGAATTCCAATTTACCAAATTCAGAGTCACTAATTTTCTCCTCCATAAAAGTTTCGCCAAAAGAACATTTAAAACTAGCTGATTAATAGGTGGTCGGTTCACAATTTCAAAAGAAGTTTGACTTTTATGTCTCTTTGCCAATAACTGTTTCGCCAAAAAACCAAACACCGTTGCTGTAAATTTTAATTTTTTAATGTTTATCCAACCACCCTATGTAAACGAAGACGTGTTTTTAGTGTGTCTCTGTATTTTAGTTGGGTGTTTATAATTTTATTTTTTCGTACTAGGCAGTGAACCCTTTCGTTTGTGCAATGAGAGCACGTCTCTGTCGAGATTTACGATGGACCAACCTTTTTGGAAAAGTCTCTGGTACTTCCATCTTTCAACCAATGGCTTTTGCTTTTGCCATCTTCAAGACTCCAGCTGCAACTGTTAAGTGCCGCTCTTCTCACCCAGCAAAACATGAAACGATCGGCACAAAATGGTTATTCCCCGAGCTCTTAGTCAAAGTTTTAACAACGGTTTTCCAAGAAGGCGGGGTAGGTGATGTGTGGGAAACGAATGAAAAAAAAAAGGGGGAAAACTAAATGGCAAAAAGAAGAAGAAAAAGAAAAAAGTTTAACTAAGACCACCCTTTAAACTCCCCCACGAAGAACAGAGAAGTACGATAAACCGAAAATGGTATTGAAAACAGTTGGCTAGGTTGTTTAGGAAAGTGATTTCCATTAACGTTAAAGGGCGCACAAGAACCTTGGAAAATTGAAATTGCCTATCTAGGTGATCATCATCAAAAGAAGAAATAAAAAACTGACACTTTCTTGTACGCTCGTGAAGACCATTAGATGCATTTGGAAGGATTTCTGTAAAACTCAAAAGGTTAATAGGAGAAAATCACTAAACATTGTGGTTAGTTGAAGTTGAAAATGGTTTCGTGTCTGTAGTGGGTTCAATTCACACTATTTCAGTTCAAAATAATTTTTTTTAAAAATATAATCATTGTTTAAATTTTAGTGAGTTTGTTAAGGGAACAAGACCGGGATTTTAATGAGTCACTAAGAATTCTAAAAGTTTTTATTAAAAATTAATTTCATTATTCATTAAATAAGAGTTAAGCTCGTTTTACACGTCAAACTTTTTCAGTCGAATTCCATCGCTTCCAACTTTTGTTCTGACGTCATTCAAACTTCCGCGCGAGTTTTCGTGCATTTGTTTTGTTTTTTGCAAAAAAACAACAAAAATACTGAAACGTGCCGGGATGTGTGTATGACGTCAGAAAAACAGCTGGAATTTGATTGAAAAGTTTAACGTGTAAAATGTGCTTTACTCTCTGCTTTACTTACGCTAGTTTTTGAAATAATTAAAATTTTATAAATTGTACAAAGTACAATTGTACATTTCTTCAATTGGAAGAAATGTCTTTGAACCAATATTAAAAATATAATAATAAATACAATTTTTTTTTATCACATTCTACATGAAAGATTAGTAAAAACTAAAAATACACACGTTAGAAAACATGTTTTCCCAGGTTCCGTTTATCCCGTCTTGTTTTCGTCGTTAAAATTTATAGAGATAAGAAAAAAAAATTATGCATAATTTAATTAAGCAGCAGTAAAAGTTTCTTCACTTTTTTCTCAAAAAAAAAAAAAACCCCACCCCGAGTACCAACTTACTACAACTAATTCCTTCTTCATCATCATCATCCTGTTCTTCTTCCCTTTCGCAAAGTCAAAACCCTTTAGAGATAAACAAAACTGCTCTCAAGCTGCTAATGTCATTACTTGAGCCCCGCGTTGAAGGTTATAATGCCTTATTTCATTTCTTACTCGCTTCTCACTATCAGCAAAAGATTCCTTAAAATTTACGACACGAAATACAGCTTGAGTTTTTCCAAGGAGTGAAACGAAATAAAAGTAATTAATGAGGGTGCTTTAAGCCTGACGCTATTTGGCCCATCCATAGCAGTTGACATGCCATAAAAGTGGCTTCCATCGTAAGATAGTTTAGCTGTGTATCCCACAGTGAACGGACGAGTCAACAGGTTAACAGCATTCCGTACACGGAGGTATATATAATAAGATGGATAGCCACTTCCCCCTTATGTATTATTAACGCAGCTGGGAGTCGTGTTTGAGACAGAGATTTTTATGATATCGTTTTCGCGAGCCTTGATTTTCTCTACTACTACTTCTTCAACAACTTATCGACAGCAGATAAGATGGTGAGATTCCTCATAAAATGACTCATCTGTACATCCTCAACTAAGATGATATACCACCCTATATAGGGAGTTCCACTTGTACGTGTTCTGTAAGTATAGTACAAGTGCTGTACATCGTACATGTTTCAAGTACTGTAGTCCTCGGTTTATGCAACACTTCCGTATATGTGACTTCGACATTATAATGCGACGAGAGAAATTCTCACAAATGTTCGTTATATGAGAGAATTCGCGATGATAAAAGAATGAAACAGTGTCTAATATACTGGCAGCAAGCCAACGATCTATGCATTTAACTATTATGCGATAAGAGAAATCCTGACAGATGATCGTATATATGAAAAAAGTTTGCTATTATGCGATTTTTAGTGATTTTAGTGCACTTAAGCGTTTGAATGCTCCTGCAACTAATAATACATTGCCCAATATGTACGCCACGTGATACACAAAAAATGCTGGCTATCCAGAAAAGGATTTGTCTGTTATAGTTTACATTTTAAGATTTCGATACACGCGATTTTCAATTTATTCAAATTGTCGCAAAACTTAACCTTCGCATAAACCCAATAGCAAACTTGCGGTGTTTGGGGGGGGGGGGCGAATCGCTTGAAAACGTGCTTTTTGCACCGATTTCTGCACGTTTTCAATGAATCACATCATCAAAACAAGCTACTTTTAACTTCAATTCGCTATATTTTGAAACGAATTACTTGAAAACGTACTTTTCGCACTCAGTTCTGAAATAGAAAGAATTTAAGACGAAAATCACTAACAAATAACGAAAATTAATTCATTGGTGTATTTTTATATTACACTACATTTTTCAAAAATTATTGTTTAAAAGAAAAAGGTCCTTTCGTTTCATGTTTTTTATACCGAAAGTTTCGGAACATTTCCATTTCAAATGTAAGACCATCTCGTTTCTTGATACAATGGTTTTAGGGTTAGCCATTAAGAAGTGGGTGTTTTTTTTTCCAGTTCAACTTCACGTTGTCCTTTTTCTTTCAAGGGCCTCATGAAATATACATGACAACAAACATGACGAAGGTTCTTTAGCACTAGGTACTGTTGGACTTTTATTTGCCGAAAGAAACCACCAAATGAGCTTTAAAGTCGAGTTAATAGGCAATGCAGGATTAATTGTATGCGGCCGATTGTGATATTCTGTACACATACACAAACACCAGCATTAACACGACGTTCTAAATTGATTCTCAAATCCCTTTCAGCGATGTCAACATTTGCTGAGTTTTCAATTTACTAAGTACCTTCCTATAATTGACAACTAATTACTACTAGTGATACTACCTACAAGAGATCACACACTACGAACACTTTCGTCGACATTCAAACAATAAACTGTCCATTCCTTTTAAAAGAAAAATAGCATCTAATACAGATAATAATGCGTCACTGTCTTTCCAAATATCGCTTATAGTTTTAACATATAACATTCTGAAATTAGTTTTATTTTGAAACGTCCATGTATTTGACATGACATTAATTGGACTCTCAAAACTACGTTTAACACGTACGCGAATCCGTGCAAAATTCATGGAATTCGCTCCATTTTATTCAGAAAATGTAAAATTAATTGACATTCATGACCTTTCGAATGATTAAATATGCACATCACTTCTTTCCAAATATTATATAGTGAATTAATTTTAAAATGTCCATTTTCTATAATTTCATGTGACAGACTCATTTTTGTTTAAAAAGCGTTTCCCAAACTGTTTTGGAGAACACTATTCCGAATACTGCTATATACAAATAGTTGGATCGTCTTAAACCTTACCGAACTAAGTGAAAAAAAAATTCAAGTTGAGAAAAAAGATATTTTCAAGCAATTTGCAATGAATTCGCAGTTTTTTTGGAGCAAATAATTTGTAAACGTGCATTTCGCACTGCATGTTTTCAACAAAACTCTTCAAATAAAGTTATTTGATTCTACGTATGGTTTGTCCATAGAGTTGCATGCTATTCGCATTAGTACTGCCGTGTAACTCTTTCTAATTGATCCACCTATAGTCTATGTCTAGATCATTACTTGACCTCTTTAAAGCATTAACTCAAAAAGTGAGTTAGTTCACTATGGTTTAACACGATCCAGTTGTAAGCAAATTACTTTGAAATCGATTTATTTTTTAAAATGTAGTTGGTAAGATATTAATTGAAGTTTCTAAACACTGTTAATACTACACGAAATATAAATTACACAAATTCAAAAAAAAAAAAGATTCTACGTTCGATTTTTTTTTCAGAATGAAAAAACACAATTTGACATTTATGACCTTTTGAAGATTTGAGAATCCATTTTTATATTTAAAATAAAAATTGAAAAGAAACTTTCTATTGAACCAACTGTGAGATAAAAGAAATGTTAGTCTTTCATACAGAATACAATTTTTTTATATATATATTTATTTATTTATTTATTTATATATATATACTTTTTATTGTTTTTTTTTTCTCACTCGACCATTCAGTCACGCACTATGTTCGACCAGCATCTATATCATTGCAACATTCCACGCTTTTCTGAATTTACACTTTCGTGCTGGAAAATTTTCCCCGAAGCCTCTTTCCTATCAGCAAAGCACACACACACACACACACACACACACACACACACACATCACGCTATATATATTGAAGAAAGAGAAGCATCAGCAAGATGAAGAGTAAAAAAAAAACTCAACTTGGGAATGCGCCCAATAAAGGATTGGAACATCACACAGGCTGACAAAAATGCTGCAACGCCACGTATAGAGTAGTGATACCAATAAATTACAGATTTCATCCCACATTACGGAGGATCAATCATCTGATATTGCTTCGCTCATTTGGGGCTTCGCAGGATCTCATTTCACGATAAATTCGAAGAATCGCCATTAATGTTCCAGAAGACGAAGAAGAAGAAGAGGAAGAAGAAAAAAAGCGACATAGTGTGACAGATCCCGCGATTGTGGCCAGATCACTAAAGACGGATTAAACCATGAATCATTACTAGCGAAAAGTTTTAGCTTTTCGTCGTCCGAAACCATTATCCGGTATTATCCTCGAAAAGCTTAACTCCCCAAATGGATATAAATGCACGGCGGCTCTGATGAATGTGGTGTACCACAATACCAAAATTCTCCAGATAGTTAATTTCAAATGCTACCAGATGGAAGTGCTACCAGACGAACCTAAACTGTAGGGGACCAACTAGGACCCATTTGTGACCGACCACAGGTGTGACGTTTCCCTCGGTTTTGGTCATTTGGTCCGCATTTAAATAGGAGCCTTATTCAAAAGGGAGAACGGCAAGAAGTATATATATATTTTATTATTATATTTAAAAATCTGAATGCCCAATAAGCTTATTTCTTTAGTGAGAAAATGCAAATCTCCCAAAAAATTAAAATAAAAATCTGAATTTTTTTTCTTCTTTTTTAAATCAGGGGGATTAAAAAATAAAAACGACAGCTGAAAACAAGTAAAGCCGTTCCCAGATGTCTCGATTTCCTATTGTCAAACGTGATACTTTGGATGACGATAATCGATCCTAATAATCGAATAACAAAAACCCAAAATCCTAGTTATTATGAGATTACGTTTGAAATGGTTTTAACTCACGCATCTTCGCTATGTGTACATTGCTTAGTTAAACAAAAAAAAAAAAAAAAAACCTTCGAAAAAAAAAATCACCGCTAGAAATTAGCGTAAATCGATATTCGGAGGTGCGATAAAAATATTTTTAACAAAGCGAATGTTTGCGTCTTACCTTTTTGAGACGGCCATCATCTGTACCAAGAAACACTACAGTGTGGGGACTGGTGATAGTAGCCGTAATAGACGAAATGGACGTATTGGGGTACACAATGGTAGCAGGGACGGTGATAGGACTCGTACCGCTAATTTTCAAGTCAGCATCGCAGAAATTGAAGATGTTGCCGGCCATCTAGAAACAAAATAAAAACCAAAAAATCAGTTCGCATTTCTAAGTATTACGTGCTAGGATCATAACTACAAAAGAACGCAACATATGTTCATGTCGATTTTCGATTCATCAAAGTCATATGAAAATTCTGCAAAATCACATATAAATAACTCGCATGTGTCGAGGAATTTGGACACTAAAATACGTTAAGTTAAGATGTCAAGCTTTTAATCTACATCAATATAACTTCCTTAATCTGAACAGTTATGTTTTTAGTATGTCCCAGGTTCCATAACACGAGCATAGATAAAGATAAGCTACAACAATAGAGCTCGTTCCTTTTTTCTATACAACAAGAGCGTAAATAAAATTTATATTGAACAAAATTCACAATGAACTGCGTGATGCAGACAAAATTTCCGTCATCATTGACGGATATACTTCTATCTAATAACTAAAAAAAAAACTCCAATGTGCGTGCGTACGTGAATCTGTGCGCTCTTCCTTTTATTGCTCGTAGACGAAGCTTTTCTGGATGGCTCAGCATCGTCATGTGACACCACCTGACACGTGAAGGTCTGCTGTGTTTATTATTATGGTAAGAGGGAATGTGTGCAGTCTCATTTATGACTAGGCGGACCTTTAGTAATCTCTTATATAGTTTTACAGCTCTGTTTGTGTGTATGTATAACGTTTCTGAGCAATATGAGTCAAAACAATCAAAAACTGAAAAAAACAACAACTTCCCCGTCATTGTTGACGGGTATACAACTGGTTTAGGTACTTGTGGATTATCCGGCCAAAAGCTACCGATAGCACTGCAGCTCGAAGGTGAAGTGTTAGATCGATCACTGTTTGGTACAACTTTGATTATTGTGGTAAACATGCACTATGTGTTTTCGATGACGCGTTACTGGGTTATTTATGTTCGTTTCCACTTGAGTGTTTGTCTCAGGCCTAACCTAACCCAGTAATCTGTCATCACAACCCAAAGTAAATGTTTACTACAATAATCGAAGTGTACCAAACAGTGATCGATCAACTACTCCACCTTCGATTCGAGATGCAGCGCCATCGGTGTTTCTTGGCCGGGTAACACAAAAGTACCCTGGTTTAGCATGTCAGGTGCCAGATTACTACTGTCATTTTACATTATTATGAATTTTCATGTGTCAAAACAAATGTCACACTTTTGAAGTAGTTATTTTACAAAACAGCAGTGTGCATAGACCTTTTATAAAACCAGTCAATTTTATAAACTACAAATAAAACCTTATATCCGTCCCACCCCTTTTCACGTCATTAGTCACGCGTTAAAAGATCTAACCAACGATGAATCCAAAAACAGGAATCGACTTAACAACTTTTTCCCATTATTCTACAGGAAGCGTATTTAAAAAAACAAAAACCTTTTAAGATTATTTTATCGTAGATGATTACGAAAGATCGTGATCAAAGTGGAAACGCGAACATTTCGAAAGAAACGTAATTTTCGTAATTTTTCTAAAACGCGTTCGTTCATCCGATTATTTATCCAAAACAAGAGTTCGAACAGAACGTATCATGTAGAATAGTAGGGTTAAGTAGAAATTGCGATTAGCATCAACGTCATCAACTCGCCAGCTTCTCATTTATCACTTGAATAATCGCATTAAGTTGGCGAACGAAGCCCCAAAATGTCAGGGATAGCGATCCTATCCCCAAACTTATGACGAAATTATCGACCCAAACAATCTACACAGAAGACACCAATTCTCACTTTTAGTTCCTTCCTCGTCATTAGTTCCAATATCAAATCCTATTAGAAAGCAACTTGAAATGATGACGACATTAACAAAGTACCGGTATATATGTACCAAAAGAATCGCACAATTCAAACTCTCGAATATCTTTCCAGTTGTGAGTTATCGTCTTATCGTTTACATTTGCACATATTTCATATGCAAAGAAAAAAAACAACTCATTTTCCATTCATTTCCTAAGGCAATAATAAACAATCGAAAATAATGTCTTCGTATTGTCCTTGTTCGGTGACTTTGGCAATTTATATGTAAATGTTGAACCGCAATGTTTTTGTTTGTTTATTATTATTATTATTTTTATCTAGTTGTTGAACCACAAGTTAATTTCTTATCCGAAACTTGAAAATGCCTCGAAAGCGTTCTTCTTGACAGTGACGTAAAACCACTATGTAAAAAATGTAAACTTAAGCCATTAAATAAACATGCAAAATTCCACCACTGAAGCAATGGAAAACGCTTGACATAAATCAATAATAATGAACAGGTCGCAACAGTTATTGGAATGTTGAATATAACATGACCTTCCTTCCACGGTTTTATTGCAATTCATGTCATATTCATATTAATGCGACCAACACAAGTATTAAATTAAATAAACTTTTAAAAAAAATTAGCATTTATTATTTTAATATAAACGTCAAAGTAGCCGAATTTCGACAATCACAAATTTTCCTGACAATAGTGAAATTTTTTAATGACATTGTCAAAACCTTTTTAAAAAGTACTGCACAAGAAATAAACATAGTTCTATTGTAAGAAAACTTTATGATGTAAACATAAAATAGCTTTATCTATATGTTATAACTAAACGACTCCAATATTCGTGCGTACAGGAGTCCGCGCGTTCCCAATTTTGTTTATGCACGCAGGCGTAACCTTTTTGTGGGTGTCTCACCATCTGCACCTAACACGTGAAGGTATTCTGTGTTCATTATTATGGCAAGAGGGAAACCCTTTCCCCTCAGTGTGCAGTCACATTTGTGACTAGGCGAACTATAAGTTTATATCTATTTTAAAATTTAAGTATTAATCAAATGCGATGTTTAAATTGAACGCGAATTTTTTTATGCAAGCTGTTAGCCTTCAATCTTCAAAGAAATTCCAGTTCAAATACGAACGTCAAGTAATTTAGGACGATCGAATCCAATTTGAGTTATATGTCATATGACAGTTTCAAAATAAATCATCAGTTCATTTTACAGTAGAAAGAATCGATTTAAATGAAAGAAAAATTATCCCAATTTTATAAAATTTTCATTCTGTCGTTCTAATGGCTAACCTCTTAACTTTTAGTTGTGAACCAAATCCTTCATCCCCTTTACGTTCATCACACATGCGGGGCTGTGTACTTTTAGAAACACGGTTGCAGGAGACCCACAGAGGGTGATACGCTGTCATGAATCAAGTAGCATGACAAATTCCAGCCACAACTGGGATGCAAACGTTACCCCTTTGATTAGTGACGGATTTTAAGGGAGGGGGAGGGAGGAAAATGCAGCACAAGAGGAGGTGGTAGGGTTGCAAAGGTGCGAGGGACCGTCCGTAAATTAAATTAAACTTCATAAACATGTCAGCGGACAATGGCAGAGGTTCCTCACAGTGTTAGGGCTAGCTGTAGTCATTCATCATTCGAATTAGCCGGACTCGTGCAAATTGCAGTTTCGCGACCCAGGCTAGGGGCCCTGGTAAGGTCGGTGGCTGTTGACGAAATCTCACCATTGGTTCGGTCGTAAATTAAGAATGAAAGGTGCGAAGATCCCAACGAGCGTCTGCTATTCGCCAATGGCAGCCGGTTTGGCGAAATCGGTGGTTGCCACTATTACAACACAAAACTTTGTAAGCTGGTGCCTTTATTGTCACCGTTCGTTATCATTAATGCTTTAATTGACTAATTCTTCAAGTTGGGGACTCGTATTCGGGAGGGAGGATTAAACGTTGGACGAAATTATAGTTTCCTCGTTCATACCCGTCATCTCCCCCCCCCCCTTCTTTTGCACCTGATTCGGAAGAGAGGGTTTAGTGTTGCATATAGAGGGTTATTAAAAAATATGAGGTGGTGGTGGTCGGATTTGAAGTGGTGAGGGTCAAACTTGCCAAACCTAACTCGTGTGACAAGCAGGAATTTATTAGGTGAAAGCGTCCAAAACTAAGTGGAAAGTTTTGTGCGCGCGAAGAGTTTTAGGTAAAAATCATTAGGGAAATTTACAACCCAAAAGAGATTTTCAGCCACGTGTGTTTAAATGAAATGTTGCGTGGTTAATAATTGGAATAGCTACGCTTGTTTTACCGCCTATAATAAATGGCCGGTCCACGTCATTTTTACGGATGCAACAAGTCAACAAAACTAGTTAAAAGCAAAATCCCTTGTCAAAGTACATAAAACCCGTCACTACTGAGTAGTTTAATGAAATGATAACACCGATAAAGGCTGCCGTAAATTTATGTAAAAAGGCTTGTCAAAATTAGTATGGAGTAAAGTTGATAGTAGCCTACCGTATGAGTGTTATATCGATTATCATCACACACCAAGTTATATGTTAATAGACAACCTATTGATCTACACATGACTTGTCCTAAGTTTATGCAAAACCTCGCATAAATCTAATACTGCACAGATGGAAATTTCCATAGACTTAAAAATTACTGCGAGCAATTCCAACTTGCAAAGAATAGGTAATAATATTATTATATACGTATAGAATTCAGGCATTCATGGGGAACTCCAAGCCTGGTTTGGGAAATGTATGAAATTAGCATTGGAATTGTTACGTTAGCAAAACATTTGTTAGATTTAAACTAGGCCTAAATTTGAATCGAAAGAGAATGTTGTAAGCTAACCTTGAACTAACCATAACCAAACTGAACAGTTGTATAGAAGATATCATTTCATACTTTCTCAAAATAGAATTATATAAACATTGTTGATAACATATATACAGTATTATATCATTATACACAATTTATGTGACAACATTAATGAAAGCGCCAATGTCTTACTACTATTAAAACTTGACACTTAATTTTGATTAGTCATGATTTAAAAGATTTCGTACATGAAACTAAAAAACCAGTCCCACACTCAAGCAAAATTTAGATTTTCATAATTAATGAGATGACGAATAAGAAAAGTTTAAAATCTCCGTATAGTATACAATAAGAAAAGACCTTGTTGGTAAGCATGATGGAAAATTCATGTGCACTTGTTAAGAGAATGACAGTTTCGTCGTAGCTGTGGTTTTTCAGTTGACAACCGCAATGCTCGAAGGTTTACGAGACAACCATGAAACAAATGTGTTCCTACGATTTTAATATTTCATGTGACAAGATTTGATTTTTTTCTTTGTTCCCCCAAGTTTCTTTACGTACATGACAAGTAACCAGTTTTGTCTATAACCAAAAGAAAATCTAAATGGAAACCGCATCCAACATTATGCGAAGCTCTCTCGGTTTGGTAAGTTTTAAACCATCTAGTCTGGTGGCGAATCACTTTGAAAGAATGGTTCAAAAACTGGTCATACAAAGCATTAAAACCACATTCTAGTATCTCACACAAACGAATTGATGATTTAAAAGCAATATCCACGTTACCAGTAGTTCTGTGAATAAGAGGCTTCACTCCGTTGGCATTCAAAATAAAATTACACATTTTGAAAATAAGGAGCTAGTGAATAAAGTGTAATTACCACCAAATTTTAATCAGTTGTGTAAGAACCCCTACTGGGTTTTTCTTGTGCAAATTTGACGAAAATCCATTTGAAGAGTTCGCAACTTACTGCCGCGTAATCAAACAAAGAAACAGACAAAAGCCATTTCATCTTACTTTTCGAAAGATAGACTTCGCCACGTTCGATCATAAATGTGTAAATCCAAGATTTCAACAATGAGCAACCAGCAGGTTCAAGTGATCCCGTACCTATTGCTATTTTCATTGAAATTTGCTATGTTTTGGAACGAGTTCTGCACGTTTTCACTGAATAACTTCAAAACATGCTTCACTTGAATTAGCCATGTTTTGGGAACAAATTGCTTGTAAACGTGGGTTTGTATTATGTGGAACTTTAAATTAAACTGTAGAAAATTACAAATATATCTACAGTATAAATAAAATCCGTTTGTCAGTTTGTGTGCGCATGACGCGAAAACAACTACATTGAATTTAACGAAACTTGCTCTCTAGGTTAAGGTCGAGCCCAAGAAAAAACAGACTATTGTCATTACTAAACCTTTTATTGAAATGCCAACGTATCCTTCCTTTAATACACTCCTCTCCCAATTCGCGAATGTTAGTTTACGTTTACATTGCCGTTCTTGGAAATAGGGTTGTTAGAAAATGATACTTTTGAGTCAGACGCCCGATCTCGCTTGTGGCGCCAACTTTGAATCGCTTGATATTCAAGGGTTAAGTTCGTTTAACCAAACGTAACCTGGATTCCAAACCCATAACCAAATACAGTGGAATCCAGTTAATGCGATCACTTTGGGACCAGTGTTTTTAAAAACAATCGCTGGATGATAATGATAATGCATTAAACAATGGATATAAAATGTCTTGGGACCGATTGATAATTATAACAATAGCCAACCGATGACATTATCCGTAATTAGAATAACCGGATTCCACCGTACAAGCAGATAGTCCCACAGGCGAGGTCGGGTACTGAATGAATACCCAAAGTACTGAATGAATTTAGAAGGAGGCGGAGTTTATTGCTTACACTCACTCATATTAACTGTTGTTTTATCGTTTAACGTTGTATGGTTATGCATATACTGTACTTGTACTGTATAGAATAGAGTTGTGGGGGGGGGGAGAAAACTCATGAATGTGTCAAGCCAAATGATCGCGAACGTAAACGATACTTTGCACTTGTCTTATCGCGAATAAGCAACTCATAAATAAACTTGCAAATATAATAATTTATTCCGTAAGAAGTCTGTAAACGATCCTCAAAATAGACGCAGTAGATGGTAATGTATGCTTAGATAAAATCGTGCAGTTGAAAAGTAGACCATTTGAGCAAGGTTCCATTTCAAAACATGTGTATAAATTATTACTGCGGTAATTGCAGAGTACAAATTTTTTAATGTATATCAAAACACTATCTTCATTAACCGATGTTACATATTTTTTCGCTTTATATTGAATTTATAGCCTACGCACTTAAAATTAATTTCTTTTTTCAACCCTATTAATAACCCAGGCCCGTTATTTTGACCGACACACACATTAACTAGCAATGTACTAATACATAAAACTAATGAGAATAACCTGAAAACCGTTCACAAACAAGCTGTATTATTTAACAATTGATAATAATTGTAAAACAACATTCACGTGAAGCTAAAACAAACACAACGAGACTAAATCTTCTACCTTGTTATACAATTTGAACAAGATTAAAAAGGACAACGTCTAAGACGTTTCTCTTAACTTTTGATTTCGTAGTAAACCATAAAAGAGGAAACTTTTAACCACACCACAATCCTTTACATCACTGTCAGTTGCCGTTATCAACGAACACCAACCCCTCCAAAAACACACAAAAAAATCCAACAATTCGGACTATTCGTAAATCGCAAATGCCACCACTGGTGCATTATCTGTGATATACACTTGTGTACGTTATAAATTAACGCAAACTAACAATCGACAGTTTTATTTACACCCTCTCGCCTAGCCTATCCGTCAAAGTCGAATAATCAATTCGGTTGTGGTAAAACTGCTGGCCAGAGACAGATTTATTAGGCACGGGGGCCTAGATCAACGGACTAAGATGTACCAGCAAAGCACCATCCATTCTCTGCCACCATCTAGTACAAGGAACATACACAGTATTATCGGGAGTCAGATTAATAGCCACAAACTGTGCACTTGTCGATGGCAACGGTGGCTGATCAATAGCTTGGAATCTACGGCACGCACGGTCATGATTTAAGTGATGCTGAAGTGTCAAGGTACAAGTACCAATTACACAAGTATTGATTGGACACCGTTTGCAGTTTCTGTTCGAAGCTCTCTTGTCTTCTCGTGAATTTATCTAGCACTTGTTCCCGAAAAAAAGAAGAGATGAAAACCGCTAAAGTCAACAGAAAACGAGAAAATGGGTGTTCTGTGTGTTCAACCAATAAATCTTGACGAGAAATTTTTTTTCGAACTTTTTGGGGTTTTAGTGAAACTAGATCGAGAAAAGTAAAAACCCAAGTATAACACCAATTTTTTATGTGGTTTTTTACATTTTTTATATCTTATTTATTTTTTCATATCCAAAAATTACGTATAGCGAAAAGTCAAGTTAAGCACATAGATCTTATAATTAGTATTGTTTTTCATTTTAATTTTATTTATTATAGTTTGCGATCTGTAGGATCTGAAAATAACAAAATAATGTCATAATAACAGAGTAAAATTCGGTGAGACAAAACAACAACTTGCAAATGAAAAATTTCATACATTAACTCATACTATTTCATACATTAACCCACCCTTTAAATAGCTATTTCAAGAAATTAACACTTCATAACGCTAATGGAATACCCCCTTTAATGATTTTTACAACATTTCATTAGGTCTACAAGCTTTTATTTAACTCTGACTGGCGTCTTAAACGGTTTTAAAAAATTTCAATGTTTCAAGTCTTAGATGTCATTTTTAACCAGGTTCCGTGTGGTCATAGGAACTTTGATGAATCAATGTCGTGTCAATTCGGAGCTAGTGGCACGTGAAAAGTCGTTTTTTTTTCAGTTAGAGTGTTGCTGATGCTCTGAACATGTTCATTTCCTATAGTTGCAAATAAACACATGTATACATTATGCATAGTTTAGTTCACGCTCATTGTTGAGTGTAAAACAGATTCATCCGAAGAAACACTTAACAATAAAAAGTTTTACTATTTTGTATTTTGTTTCATTAAATTTTGCGGATGAATGTCGTGTCAATTAGAGAAAATGTCACGTGAAAGTAGAGTTTTTCTCCTAGAGTGTTGCTGACGATAATAACATTTATTTGCAAGCATTCAACCAAAATCACAAGCATTATTAATATATTATTAATGAACATACATTACATGTAGTTTACTACCTACAGTTTATCTGACCAATCATTCATTGTCGTGAATCCATCGTAATAAACACTTAACACAAATTAACAAATATATTTTTACGCGTTTGTTTCAAATTCTGTTAAAATTCTGTTAACCAGATCAGAGTATCAAGCCAGGTTAAAAGACTGTACTAAAAAACTACGTTTTTTTTCTATTACTTGTTAGGTTTTACTAGTAAAATGTTTTAATGGTTTTTCACTTGCTAACTAAGTATTTCGTGAAAAAATAACGGCGTTAAATGAAAAATAACAGCATTTTATTAACAAAATCTATTTTTCTTAAGTGGAATAAAAACAACGAATCGATACTCTTGTCAACATAAACAGAGTTAATATAAAACCCAAAGTAAATCATTGGGTAGCAAAACAAAGCGAAATGTTAATCCTCCACCCAAATCCCTTAAAACCAATTATTTTAAACCCTGCATTTAAAGAAGTTTCACTCTAATGAGTTTCAAGAAGTAAAATATTGACGCTGCTGCCCCCCCCCCCAAAGTACAAACAAACTTTTCTAGACCAGTAAATCTCACGTCTAAAAAATATGGTCATCTCTAATGACTAGATTACATATATCTTGAAGATATATTAGATATATAACTTGTTTTTTCTTCTTCTTGTTCCACCCCCTAACACCGAACGCCTAACTATAACTGTCGCTGCCTGCTGTCTCTGTCAACATCAACTTACATCAGCTTATCTTATTCCTAGTCTAGACTGCTGAGACAACCAAAGCCCCTAAAAGACTCGTAAAATGAATCAAAGTAACGACATTTCGACAAGATAACATGCACATTTCGGGAAAACGACCAGTTGGTACTGTTGTCAACATGGTTCTATGGTTGGTTAGAAAACCCCCATTTTCAATTCTAGCTCTTCGTACACTTTTTTTTTTCAACAATAATTGTACACAAACGAACCGGTCTTTAAATTCATCAACAAAAATGTAAATTAATCTTTAAAAAAAAATGGCGGTGATGTTAGTCACGCAAGTTTCGTTTTACAAACATATTTATTTTTATAATTTTGATTTTCAGTTTTTGAAGCATCATCTAAATAGTGCTTTTGTTACGTAGTTCACCAATCGTTTCAAAAAAGGAAAGAAATCAACACCATTTAAAACTATATAAAAAATGACATCCTCTGCAAATGACAGTTGATGTGAAGAACAACAAACCGAATTTTGCTGAATGCATCCTGTATACTCAATACTTTGTTTATATATAAATGAGATAAAATTGACGTTTTAAAAACAAAAACTATTCTCCAGCATCTTCCAATGAGATTAAAATAAAAATGCAAACAACACTATCGTGCCGTTCTCAATTCCAATATAATTTACAAAACAAGGTTTATAGTGGAGTTATGTAACTTAGTTGTAGAGTCAAAATAAACACTAAGCTTATTGTTAAAAAGCTATATAAATGTGCATTCTAACAACAAAATTCACGATTTTTTTTATCGTATTGTGTTGCAGATAAACATTGGTTGAATACAGAAAATAGACACTCACAGATGTCAATTAAACAGAATATACTGTTGTTTGTGCATATCGTTACTGTCTACAGTATATTGACTATTCTCTTGTGTATAGTGGCTTTTATTCCTATATGTTGAATATTGTGCATTGCCATTAAACTACTGTACGTGTGGATATTAATATGTATCAATGTCATTATTAATTGATATAACTATAGTCAACATGTTCAAATGCTAGCTTTAAAATTAAAGATTGATAGCTATGGATAATTTTAGGCTGCTAAAAAGTCATCAACCAAATGCCAGAATTCAATAGACACGGAACGTGTCATATTTTACACCAAATGTCGAAAAGTAACTATAACGTGAAATGTAACATTCTATTAATATGCTTATTGTATATTTTATATTTTACTGCATAGTCACTTTTGTAACATCCGTCATTATGGTCTAACCTCACTAAGATGCCTTAGATTATAGTCATAAGTTTACCAAACGCATTTGACACAACCCCCTGAGCCTGATACAGGCAATCTCTAACAAATATGTGAAATTTGTGGACATGAATCCGTTCTTTGCATCACAACTACTGTACATGAATAAACAATAGTCACTCTTCTAAACAGACTCGTTAAGAACCTTTGTTAGTTGGTGACAAAATCGGCAAAAGAATGAACAATAAAGAAGAATAGGCAGCAGTGAACTCACCCCAGCTTGGGGACAGTCTCCTGGACTCCCGGCAACGTATTCCATATTGCGGCTGCGGATGCTTCCATTGAAACACATATGGATATTTTCAGTGAACACAACCTCGATATCCTGCAGGGAGTAGACGCACAATGCCGAAATAGGCCTCGTCTCGGTCGTATGGCTAACACTCGGGGCGAATATCCCCAACAGCACCGGCTCGTGGCGCGGTATGCCGAGGCTTCGACTTAGCTCTTCGCCAGCATGCACGAGTACCGCATCCTGCAAGATATTGTAGTTGATGGAAGGATCGTTGGGATCCGTGCACGCCAAGCTCACTTCGGTGTAAGTGTTGTATTTGGCGTCGTTGATGCACATACGCGCCAACCGCGTCACGTAACCATCCTCCTCACTGCCCGGCAAGTGTGACTTCCGTTGCACTATGACGAAGTAGGCGTGTGTCTCGGAAAAGAACCCGTACTTGTATTTGACCCGAAAGTAATCCCTCCACCGAGAATCAATTTCGATTTTGGGCTGCGAGCTGAAACCCAGCTCGGCGAGGTCCAGGTTTTGCAGTTGCCTGCTGGCAATGGCCGGCACCAAGTCGCGATAAGGGCCATTGTTCGTGAACGTGGAACCGACGTAAAGCACCTTTTTCTGATCGCCCAAGTATTTCTCCGGGCCGATGAAAGCGAAAGTGGACGACATGTCATCGTTAGCTGCCACGTGGACATTGATGAACTCGCTCCCGGAGGTGATATTGTCCAGCAGGAGTTTGTTGCAGGCTCCCTGGTAGAGGCTCCCGCACACGATCAGGGTCCGTGAGTCGTAGTCGATCACGAGCACCTTGTTGACGTTGTTGGTCGGCACTTTGGTCACTTTGTCGTCGCTGCAGCTGGTGAACGTGCATAGCGGACTGTCGAGTTTGGGACCCGTCTGGACACGAGCCTCTTCCACCAGGTTGCCGTTCAGCTGGAAAATCCAATTGGAGGCGCCAACGTACACGCGCCCGGTCACTTCGTCCACGACCAGGTGGGCCAGGTTGACGGTGTCATTCCTGGGAACGAAAACGGCCTTCACGTAACCCGATAGTGCGTCCGCTGTGAAGACTGAAGATGGTGGACCAGAGAGACTTTGGGGCACGATCACCATCCAAACCATAAGCCACCCGCACCATGTGGCCACCATCCAGGCACCCCGGCTCCAAGGTGGGCGCATCATCCTCTCATCACAGTCATAACGTTGCCATCGTCAACCTGCAAAAAATAAAAAATGGTGCGTTCAGAATTTTTTAAAATGTTATTTTATGAAAGTTAACTGGAAAACTATGAAAAGACATTACGCCAGCTTTACGTTAGAACGCTAGACAGCGCTTCACACAACCCCGTCGTCATTGTTAACCTTGTAACCCCTTTAACCCCGTGGCAACTGACCACCATTTCCAGCACGTCGAGTGACATATATTATTTATTCTTGGAAACTGGAGAAATATCCACATAGCTAATTCCGTGCACAAAGTCAACTTTAGAAACCTTGTTAATCAATAACAACTTTACATCCACACTTGGTGTACCCGCACCTTTACACACCCCATCTTATCCAACTTTATAACCAACTTTACATACTTTCATCTTCAAGGGCATACACTACAAAGACTAAGCAAAAATCACCTTACTTAAAACAACACAACTGCTAAACATAAGTATGGAGACATTCATTCATAACACAAGTACGCGTTGTACAATGTACATCATTTGCAATCACACGAATAGGGTGAACAAAAACTCATACACACTAAAAACGTCATTGATGAATTTGGTTTGATTCGCAAGACCTAACGTGCAGACCAATAACGGAAAGTACCAATGTTATGGCTTTTTCCTTTCAAGACAATGTACTGCCAATAACTGAGAAAATCAAAAAGAAGGAGTTTCAATCAGTCTGGGTTTCTTGAGATTACCATCAACATGACTCTGGGTGAAAACCAGGTTGTTCTAGTTGTTGACATGGCACGTGTGAAGCTTTCAAAGAAGTAGACTCGAACAAAATGTAGGCAACACCGAGAAAAGACAGAGCAAACGCAAAAGCTGTTGCCACAAAGAAATTGACGATTCGGCTTTGGCGACATAATCCGGTAAAGAAAAGCAGAAACGACCACGCCATTCACAGCTATTCACAGCAACGACATTGCCATGGCAACAAAGTCGACACTGCCCTACCATTAGTTGCAATCGTGTTAAGGGCTCTTGTCACGTGCCACCCGAAAGACAAGACGTGCCATCGGTAAGCACACAAGATAAAAATGATGAAACAAAAAACTCAGAAAAGAATAAGATTCTGTTCAGAAAAAAATATTGGACATCTGTTTTTTCCTCCTTTTTTTTTGGTAGATATTTTTTTTTCACAATACCAATCGAATTCTGTATTTTCGATGTAGATCGTGTCATTTCATAAATAAATTCTTCCGATGTCACTAAAATATATAGGTTAGACACAAAATGCGTGTTGAGTGAATACGTACTAACTACAAAGTGTTGTAAAGTATAAAAGAAACGACAGACCAAATTAAACCCAATAGACATCAATTACTGTTAATTAACATCGTTGTAACGAAAACTCTTTAAAACAATGGAACCCTTGCTTTAAGATTTTTAAGAAATCTCTAGTAGACTCTTAAGCAAGAAAAGAATTTTTTAGCAGTTCCTGACATCTGGCACAAAACCAATTGGACTGTTGCCGAAGAAGAAAAAAAAATTTTTTTTTTTTTTCGAAATCCAAGAAATTCGACAAGCTTGATTTTCTGAAAGACATTTTCGCAGCTTAAAATGCAGAACAATGTGCAGCTGTGGAACAAGACACTAAAAATGTGACTTTAACACAAAAAAGAGTTCCTTCATTTAAAACAGAAGAGTAACTTTTCTAAACTGATTTCACGTCAAACCCTATGCAATTATAAAGACAATACACAGGTGGAAGCCAAAAAATGGCCAAGATTTCCCAAATCCTGACAAGATTCGAACTGTTTTATATTATATTCTTACTTTTTTTATTAACCCCCCCCCCCCAAAAAAAAAATGGTTGTTCTGCTTTAAACCCTGAAGACAATTTCCAGAGTTGGAATCTTCTTCAGCAACGTTCATATTTCAAAAGCAAGAAAAGATATGACTGCATGTCCCAGTCTTAAGTTCTCGTCTAGAAAATCTCGGCTGTCGTCAGAACAAATTTCAGGCTTAAGTTACTACGTTCTGATTTATTAAGCAGATAGTCTGAAAGGATGAAAATAATTCTCCAACCGATAAAACCTTAATGCGAATTTCAACTCGGGCATTCAAAGTAATGACTCGTGTACAGAAAGCATAAATAGTACAAATCTTGCGATAGTTTCATACAAAAATAGCTTCATGTCGAGTTTTAAAAAAACAAACAAGAATTATGATATAAAACACTACATAAACACAAGTTGATTTCAATCGTCTGATTCTGTTAAAATCCGTTATCCTTCCATTGAAACTATGATTCTATCACTGCAATTTTAGAACTGCAATGAACGTCGCCATTTTTAATTAAAAACAATGGTCACGTGAAACAACTCCTTGCACAACTACTCGATAAATTATCATTGTTGAGTACTTTCTCAATCATACTTAGTCATCGATTAATTGAGTAATAAATCACGTCACGTGATCATTGTTACAAAAATACAGTTCTTGTGATTCAATCACTAATGAACATTGTTGGACACAATGTTGAGTTCATCACTGAATCGAATCATCCAGGCACAATTTATCAGCAATGGCCACTTGCACGTGTTGTCAGTTAGTTTATACAAAATGATAGCAAGTTTAAAATTGCACCATAACAAGAAACTAAAACGAAAACTGCTCGAATAGAGCTGGAAGTGATTTGAATAAGTCATATGTTAAAATTTATTAAACAAATTTGTTTTCATTGCATATTCAAACTGAGTTAATACGACTCCTTTCGGCGTTTTCGCTCGGCATGTAATAACCATACAGTCCAATATTGATTATACTAAACTGTGTTGATTTGTAATGTATCGCTTGTACTGTTTAAAATAGGAACATCTTGAAGAACCTTGATAATAATAATAAATGGTTTTCTTCAGAAAACACGAGTTACACCCTGTTCTCCCGTTTTCTCATAGCATTTCCATATCACGACCCATTGAAAAAAACCATGACTGAGCATGGGTATATTTTACTTTACAGACACTTTGTGTGCTGTAATCTAGTGTTATATTCTTACACCACGAAAACGTGTCGCAGACTACGAGAAAAAAAAATTCTTGTAGAAAACCCCGATAATACGTCACTTCACTTGCGTCCTGTTCCCTTTACATCATCGCTAGAATTCCCATATCACAACCATTAGATAGAAATATGACTGGAGATGGATATATTGCAGGTTGAAAAAGGTCGCATGAACTAGTTGGCATTTACCCAAAACTGACTTTTGTCCAACCAGAGGGAGAAAAGAGAAGAGTGGAAAAGGATTGCAGAAGTAGGCAAAGAAAGAGAATGAAGATAGGGTCTCTCTTTTGGTGGACCATCAGGTGGCGCAAGTTGTAGCAGCAGTGTTGGCTGTAGCAGTAGTATTAGCAGCAGCAGTAGTAGTAGTAGTAGTAGTAGTAGTAGAAGAAGCAATAGTAGTAGTAGTGCCAATGGTGACCTGGCAAGGCGCTGACCAGCGGGTTAATTCGCACAATTGACGAGGAGGCCAGGTTCCTCGAGCAGCAGCTCACGTCGAATTAATCACGCACGATGAAGCAGCTTCGGGCGGCAAAATGCGCGACAGACGGCGTTCAGTGATTGGAAGAAATGACCCCTCGCCAACACGCACGATAACGCCGCCATTGCTTCTGGTGCTGCTGCTGCGAACCTTTTACACCATCCCGTAGCGAAAACGCAAGAAAGGAAAGAGTGGAAGAAGAAGAAGAAAAAAAAACACAACAAAACAGGAAGGTTCTTTCCCAAAATACCTAGGATCAAAACAATCCTACACGAAAAGCGAAGCCATTCTGCTCCCCCGAGTTCCAAACGAGCCTTAAGGTCCAAATGGAACGTTGTACAGCTGCGCCTTTAAACTTAATCTGCAAAATTTAACCTCGCTGAGCTTGACAACCAACCTCTCTTTCTCGGGAAGCTTTTGGTATTAAGGAGTTGGAAGAAAATTGTTGGTGAAAGATGCAAAAAGAAAACAACGAGAATAGGTCTTCCCCCAGATTGACCTTTAAAATGTTCCTGAGACTTAAATGACCACGATAAGTTCACCCTGAGCTGTTATTTCAAACAAAAACGAATCCCATGAAAAGCCATTAAGTGTTCTTTGCGCTACTAGGTGGTGTTATGCCTACAAGAGAAATTCACCATTTCCGTTTCGGAGCAATCCACTTTCAATTTGTGTTATCCCCTTTTTTGGTAAAAACAAAAGCCTTTGGGTGATTCTATTCAATAAAACAGTAACACAAACAGCTATAATGTTTATTAAGAAAAAGTGTTCTGATCTAATACGTTATTTATGAAGTAATTCAATATCCCAAGAGTGCAAAACAAATCCAACGAGCACTTTTGTCGTTTCCTAACAACGTCACTTGTAACACTCTGTATACTTTGTAAGTAATCAATATCACTATGATGACCATTGAAATAATGATGTGAGCACAGAAGGTCCAAGATTTAACGTTACGAAAATCGTATACAAAATCGAAAATCTCGTATTTGAGGTGGCAAAGCCGCAGTAGACAATACGTTGTCACTAATGCACCACCCCACAAAATCACATTATGGCGATTTTTTTCTTGCCTATTACAAGCATTTGGGACGATTTGTCGAATAATAGGACATGTAATATAAGAAACTCGTATAAAGCGAGAACTTCCCGTAGTGTATTGTTGTTGGGACTATTTTATATTCTGCAAACTTTGGAGGACCTTAAAGTGCTGGTTGTGTACAGAAAATTTCTATTAAGATAGCACAATTCATTAATTGCTGTGAAAGCTAATTTACTGTTTGCCGATTAATACCAGATGAATAAGCCGAACCAAAGAAGCCCTTCAACCAAACCATCCAACCAAGAAAATGAACCTTGCGGCAAATTCAAATGAGATTCCGCTCGACACAAAGACACATCAGAGATCCGCGCATCACCGAACAAACATGGAACTTGTTACGCTCGTTTTCATAAAGAACAATCATAATCCTCATTATAAATATTATAACGCCAAAATAAAACGGCATATACTTCAAAATCAATATTAAAGTAAATACAAAAAAAAGAAAGGAGAAAGAAAATACTGTAATAGACATTAGAATATTTCGGCGAGATAGGTAACGAACACAGATATAGGTGCCAGATAAAGGCAACGGTGGTGGAGGGTGAAAACAAGAATGGCGAGGTATACGCCAAGAAGGGGATAAAAACGAAGGGAATGAGACACGAACCACTGCCTCAGCGGGGGAGATAAACAACAAGGGGAGAGAAAAATATGGCTGACGAGACAAGTTGAATAGAATCACGCTCTTCGAGGTCTGATTCTGAACGACATTTGTGCAAAAGCAAGGAAGAACCCGGGTCACCGATTTCAATAGGATTTGTATTGGGAAGATACCGCAGTAGGAACGTTCCCTGACTTTGGTGGCGCTAAAGAAAAACGAGTTTTTTGTTGGAATATTTCATCTTTAATATGTTTTAAAGAGCAGTTTTATATATTTTATTATAAAAGTAATGAATTCAGGAACCAGTTTTCAATGAGTTGTAAGTGAATGGGTTTTAATCCCAGAGGAGAGATAGCCCATAAATAATGTACGGGTGGCGTTTTCCAAAGAGTGTCATCCACTTGAAAATGCATCGAATATTCACGTTGAACTACCAGCAGCTAATTAATAAGTGACGTTTACATTTTGCAATAAGACGGCAATGACAGTAAGTAATAGAAAGATGTAATATTAGTCAAGTAAACTTACCAGAAAAGCTTACACGCGGTAAGGTTAATAAGGAGCCTTGACATTAAAGCTACATTAGTTACTTTCTGACTTTAGCCACAAAGGGATAAATGAAACATCTCCGAATTACCAAGTACCTCACATGATTTTACATTAGTTTCTGCTTAAAGAAAACCTAATGATGAATAATAGACTTTATTAAATCACAAGTGTAATACTGTGTATACAAGGTATCCCCTAAGGAACCATACATACAGTAGTTCTTCAATTTATATATCAACCATATTGGTACGGCAATTTTAGAATGCATATGCAGAAAAACGTATGTCCATTGTGTGTAACTGACCAATATGTTCATTTTTACACATGTGTAAAAATGAACATATTTTTACACATGTGTACAAAAATTATCCATCATTATGGTTGGTACCGGTACTGTACATAAATTGAATGACCTGGTATGAAAAAAAAGGGTGACAATTTTACAATTTTGAAGAAAACGAGTTTAAAGATCTGAACTTTTCTTGCAGTCTATGGGCTAATTCACACTTCTTGCACTAATATCTTTGCACGTAGTGTTGTTTTGCTCAAAGTAATGCGTTAGGAAAGCGCCTAACACATTCGAAAATTCATCTAGATACGTTTCAAAAAATGTTTACTTAACAACCTTTTACACCAGGCCCTTCAATCAAAGTTCAATTAAGATTCCTCATTTAAGAAACAACCCTGCCGTTCACACGGATCCCCAAAATTAAAACCAGATATAATTACGACATTAATATACGCGTTTATTCATTATCGTCCGCGAAACAAAGAGGAACCCAAAATCTCTCGTATCGAGAATGTCCTACCTATTGTATTATACTATTTGATTTTATTTGATTTCTTTTATTGCGGGCAAAATCCAATAGGTTGATACAATATACATAATTATGATAATAGGATATATTAATATAAATTTTTATAAAAACTATTAAGAGGTACGGGAAATTTTATGCGAAGATCACGATTCCATATTCGCAGATCATGTTTTCTCGCACGTTTTGAATCTATTCGCTGCAAAACGCATCAACATTCAAGTGATTTTAGGAAAGCAACAAACTACACTATCGATTAAGTGAGAACTTATTTTATAATGTGTCAAGTTGGGTCACCCTGCATACTGAATTGATATTTACCGTACTCACATAGTTTTATACTTTCTCACCCTTAACTAAGAGGTCTAAGTTTCTCCTAGTGGACTGCGTTACAGTGTAAATACTATTACATCGTATTTATAAATATGGTAAAACAGAAGAAAAGTGAGAATTAAAGGAATAAAAAAATGTATTCAAGGTTTCGATCTAATTGAAACAAACAACAGTAAAAACACAGCTACCGATCTGGAACAAGTGGAGCCAACAACAACAACAGTGATACTAAGTTCTTTATACAAAAAAAACCCGTATCGTAAGTGTATTTTTTTTTCCGTTCGATTATCCCTTCCTCCGCCTTTTTTTTTACCCGGAGTATAAGAGGGATTAGCACTGATGCTTTTCTTTTCTCAAGAATCTAGGGGTTAGCTAGTCTCTCTTTCTCGTTCCTGCTGCTTTATATTTTTGCACCGTTGAGTTTCCTTTCTCAAAAGAAAACAGCATATACAAGATGGGGGGAAAAGCGAAAAAAAAGAAATAATAGGGAAAAGCCGAGGTACCAGGTGAGTGTAAAAGACGACGACGACGAAAAAGAAGAAGGGAGCATCATTATTATCATCATCACCACCACCTTCCTCTTCCCCAGCCTCCCCATTATTTCGGCCACTTTAAGCCTGGTTTTCAGGCGCACCGACCGTAACAAGAGTTTAAGGGCAAAGCAGGCAGCGGTTCCACAAACATTTGGTGAGGGAAGATGTCGAGCCAAGATCGTGTTGGTTTCAAACACCGGAGAAGAAAAGGACCCAGAGAGAGGGGAGGGGGGAAGGAGGAAATGAAAAGGTTTGGCAAAGAGCAAGGCACCTCTTTCTATTGGAAACGTGGAACCTTTTGCCAACAACACAAACGGGGCTTTGGCGTGAAAAGGATTTGCCAGCTTTAACATTGCCCATCGGCGTTCACACTTCATAAAGAACTTTGTATCTTTTCGGCCCAAGGGCCATGGTTTTCTCCACGGCACCGCCCCTTAAACCTCCAAGAAGACGACAATGGCTAAGTCCAGAAATCCCTGTGACGGGCTTTCTAATTAACGGATCAACGTTTACTTTTAAAATGGGTTCTGGGCCAGCTGCTGGTTGGGTCGGCAAAATGAACCCTATTCGAAGAAGTACAGTCCCTATGTTTGTTCAAACATGTTACCTCCTTATTCTAGTGTGGTGGAATTTTTCAAGAGGTGCCACTTCTACTACCATGAAGATTTCTAAAGAGAAGCTGATTTTTCGAATTGTATACAAATGGACCTTTTTTGAAACTGAAAATACTATTTGGAAGTGGGGAACGTTTTTGGCGTAAATTTAAAAATAAATAAATAATTCTAATACTGACATTGCTGCAGAGAATCACAGAGCGCTGCAGAGAATCACCTTTTGTCGAAATAACTAAAAATAAAAATCCGTTCTTTACATAGATCCGAATTCACATAAATCTTCCAACGACTCGATTAAAATTTTATGAAAAAACAGGAAAAGAAGCAAAAAAAAAAACATATGGGTTAGAATACATAAAATATAAGCGAAATAATAAATAAAAATGGACATGTCGGTTTATGGGTGATATAAAATCACATGGGTGTGGTATCCTCTTTGTGATTTTGAATATCTAATCGTATTCACCCCTACCTCATTCTGAAAAGCAATGTAATATTTACTGTATATCAATGGACTTCATAACTCATCCGAGTTTCAAAGCTATAACTCGTGAAATCAATGAAACGATATATTAAATGATCTGTAATGAAATATATATACTGTATATTTCTGTAAAATCGATTACATACATACAGGATCGATAGGTTAAAAAACCCATTGTCTTTAAGATCATTCTATAATTAAATGCTACTGTTTTAGAATATTCGATATAATGTTTACAAAGTACAGTATTGTCAAAACTTTTGTCAGTTTTAAAAAATGGATTTTTAAGCTTTTAATAATCAATAAAAAAGAAACATAAAAAAAATACATTAAAAAACAGTTTTTTTTTTGTTGTTTTTTTGTAAAACTACATATGAAAAAAACACTTTCAAAACCCACACAACTCAGTTTCTAAAAAATATAAATATAACTTTGTGAAAATAACATTAAAAAAAGTCGAAGAATAAATACAGGAAAAAAATGATGAATTCTGATTTCAACCCTCACCCCTAGTAGACACCATCAGCATAATGCATGTTTCATACTGCTAACACTTTTTTTTTTATTCTCCCTAAAATTTCGTTTGGATATTTGCTTTACCACCCCCTGTCAAAAAGTCATTCCCTTAAAAAAATTGAAGAAAAAAATCAACACTTTCCCCCATTTTGCGTGCAATATAGAGAGCAGTGCATCAGGGACCATCACTAACATATAAAAAAATGGTACAGGAGGGGAAGAAAAGTGTGTGTGTGTGTGTGTGTGTGTGTGTGTATATATATATATATATATATATATATATATAT